>OX393577.1:17865187-18107265 GCA_947652605.1 Elmis aenea
ACTTTTCTGTTTTTGGAAAACAAAAAAGTAATAATGATTACATTTATGGATACAGAATTTTTTTCTCTACAGAAAACGTATTTGCACTTTTTTTCTAAAATAATTAGCGGAGCAAGAATTCGACTTTTAAAATTTTACCATTGAAATTGCTATGTTGCGTGATCCGAGTCTACACCCTGTATAGCTGTATTACACTATACAATTTCTTGTTCAAAAAATTTTATACTAGATTGTACAGCTGTTGCCAAGTTGAAACGCGTCTTATGTCGTAAACTGACACTTCGCGTATGTCAATTTACGACATTGTAACTTGGCAACAGCTGTACAATCTAGTATAAAATTTTTTGAACAAGAAATTGTACAAGAAATTGTGTAATGTAATACAGCCTTTACGTTTTCAGAAGTTTTTTTGACTATAAATACAATTTTGTTACAGTTAAAATTTTCCCAAAACTACCATAACTATTATTAAACTTGTTAGTATGAGTTTACAAAAATAACAATTTTGAAAAGCTTTTACCAATTCAATTATAGATTATTTACACCCGTACATGTATTGGACCCATCGAAGAATTTGGTTTCGTTCTTTGTACTTATATAGCTTTACACTGTCTTTTCTTGAAAAATTAATAATGGTCAAAGTTTTTCTACTTTATAAAAAAGACTTTCGCAATAGTTTATTAAATGTAAAGATCACATTTTGCAACTACTTCTGCATAGATTTTTATTTTTGGTTAGTTTTATTTTGGACCCCTCAGTGGGACATAAAACAAATTCTTAATTGAAGATTGTCTATATAATTTCTATTGTTTAGAAATGTCCAACATGGGCCTGCAATTGTTTTGAATAAGATGTAATTGCTTTTGTTTATTATTAATACATTTCGGGCGATTTTTTTCAATGATTACTAAAAGGATTTTGAGATAGAGAAAAGCTTAAATGGGGGGGAGCAGAACAAAATTATAAGTTGAAGTAAATAAAGTTTTCAAAACGTGAAGGAAATTTGAAACCTATTAGATTTTTGTATCTATGTCATTCTGTAATCTGCATTGCTTTCTTAATTTAACCGGTTGTTTATCTCCTACAGTTTATATTCCTGTAGTAATCATGTGAAAAAAATTCGCCCATTATAATGTGGGACCTGTATGTTAATACTGTGGAGTTGGATTTTTTTGGGCATGTTGTAAGTTTGTAGTCTTGGTTGGTGGTAAAATCTACTGTCAGGAAGATACCTATCGTCACATGTACGCAAACATAAAAAACTACCAATCATTGTGACAACTACAACATTTATGATTATTTGGCTTGTTGGTTGATGATTATAAATAATGAGCTAACTAATGAAGATGGAGATGGTTCAGTCGTGAGTGTTGGTCCTTATTGCACGTTGGACGGTGATGTCCGCAGCCCTAATGGCACAAGAGGCCACCGTCAACACACTAAAACCCAGCATTTTTACCAACGACTAATTCGATGATAAATATACCGACCTGAATGTCCAACCGTCAAGACTTCAACAGGCAGTGAACCTCGGCGCCGAGCCAGCAGCACGTCAGTATTTTCAGGTTGACGGAGGAGCAACAGACGGGAACAGGAGTCTGAAGGTGTCTCCGGTAAGCAGACAGTTTCAGGCCCGCCCGAACTGCGCCTTCGGAGTTGCTTTTTTCGACGACCAGCTTTACCATTTAGGCTAACGTGCCTCGTAAGCAGGTTTTGTCGTTCGCTGGATTTTAGAGGTGGTAAATCTGTGGGGGCAGATCCTCTACGTTGATACGGTTGGGGGTAAGGTTCTATGGGGGATATAGTAGCTACTGCTTCTACTATCTGGCTTTGACTTTCCATTTCGAAAACATCTGTAACATAAAAAAAAACATGAATTTATTGAAAAGCAACAGGGAAGGGTGTATGTATACAGGTTGTCCCAGTTTGGTAGGCTTATATTACAAGCAATTGAAATTTTTTTGACACTACTGTGACATGTACAGGGTGGTCCAAATTCGATAGGATTGCATGGGTATCTCGGTTAATATTTAAGATAGAGAAACGGTTAAATTACCAAAAACGTGCAGTTTTTGAGACAAACTCAGAACCGTTTTCAAAAATATTTTATCATTTCCGGTTTTTGAGTTATTGAATAAAAAGTGTTTTTTTGGCATAGTAATTATGTGTCATATCTCCGTTACTGTTGTAAATATCGAAAATAATTATGAAGATTATTTTTAGATATTTTGATGTTTAATTTGATTATACTAAAAAAAAAAAAAAAATTTAACCTTGCCGTTAAAAAGTTATGACACAAACTAACCTTTTTTTAAATAAAAGCTATAGTTTGCTAGGACCTATTTAAATTCCTCATTTTTTTCTCATTCCAAATATATAAGGGTTTATGTATTTATTTTCAATAATACGCATGTTACGAAGGTTTTTTAGTTTTTTTCTTAAAGAAAATCATAGTAGGCTGTGAAAACGAAAAAAAAAACAAGGGGTAAAACCTTATAAAACTCATGTGGTACAAGTTACCTAAATTTGTTGTTGAAATAAACATTAAAAAATGTTGAACATAAGATAAACAGCAATATACTACATTACTGCTGATTCCGACTATGTTGTTATCTTATGTTCAAATATTTACAATGTTTATCTTAACAATAAATTAAAAAACCTTGGTAACTTGTACCACATGAGTTTTAAAAGATTTTGCACCTTGTTTTTTTTTTCACAGCCTACTATGATTTTCTTAAAAATAAAAACTAAAAAACCTTGGTAACTTGCGTATTATTAAAAATAAATACATCAACGCTTATAGATTTGGAATGAGAAAAAAATTAAGAATTTAAATAGGTCACAGCAAACTATCACTCTTATTTAAAAAAATGTTAGTTTGTGTAATAACTTTAGAAATGCGAGCGTAAAATTTTTTTTTTAGTATAATCAAATTAAACATCAAAATATCTAAAAATAATCTCCGTAATTATTTTCGATATTTACAACAATAACGGAGATATGACACATTATTAATATGACAAAAAAACACTTTTTATTCAATAACTCGAAAACCGGAAATGATAAAATATTTCTGAAAACGGTTCTAAGTTTGTCTCAAAAAACTGCACATTTTTGGTAATTTAACCGTTTCTCCATCTTAAATATTAACCGAGACACCCATGCAATCCCATTGAATTTGGACCACCCTGTATTTATTCATTTGATTTTTTGTTGTCCCGCCATCTTAAATTTTTTTCAATAGCACTATGGACTATGGGTCGTGTGGGGTGTGGGGCATCATTTTAAAGAAAATTTCCTTCTTAATACCAAAAGGTACCTAAAGGTGCATTTAAATCAGAGCGAACAGAACCGAACGAACGAACGAACGGGTTTTTAGGTATTCGTTCGTTCGGTCGTTCTAGCGCAATGCAATGTGAACGAACATTCGCATTCGTTGATGATCCGCGCTAGTGTGAAAACCTGAAAACAAACCATGTCGGATAGAGAATTCGCTAGCTACAAAATGCACCATGCAAATCGAGCACGAACTTCCTTTGATGATTCGCTTGTTTACCGACACGCGACGGAACCTGTGCGAACGCGAACGAATTCGTTCGCTCGCCTTCGCTTCGCCATGCAAATTGCGCGAGCTTGACCGAACGAATTCGTTCGTTCGCTTCTGTTCGCTCTGATTTAAATGAACCTTTAGTTGTAACAAAATTTTGAATGTTTTAAAGTACCACACTTATTTTGAGGAATTTTGTAGTAATTAATATGATTTTGTGTCAATGAGTTATCGTTTACAAAAGAGGTGGCCAAACTTTTCTTCTCGAGGGCCACATAGATATCTGTAAGGTCTCTAGCTGGCCGCATGTGACAAAAAATGTCACACAAAAATATATTTATCAATAGTCAATTTAGTAAATATTGAAAGCAGCAAATAAAATCTAAGCAAAAATCATTTTTGTTTATACAATCACGAAAGTTTTAAATCTGTGCATGGGTCGCACAATTTAAAGTAGCGGACCGTATGCGACCCACGGGCCTTACTATATCCACCCCTGGTTTACAAGATCAGTACAAAATTTTTACTGAGAAAACAACATAGAAAATTATATTTTAAGAATAAAAAAATTACCAATAACATTATTTGCATCCATATACACATCTATTCATATTTGTGGTGGATTAATTACACTTTCTGTACGAGTGACTCGTTTCATGAATGAAAATAACAAAAATCCTAATTTTACAGCAATTTAAACAGTGTAATCACTGTAAAATGATAAAACAATTATGTTTAGTACATTTTAAATACATTTCCACAAACTACTCAACCGTTTAGCTGATAAAAACGTATTTAACACACATGCGCTAGGTGTAAATCGGCAGATGTCTGCGGAAACACCTAAATCAATGATTTCATTCTTATGTAATTGATTTTCTGGTTTATTGCAATTGTTGTGAGCAAATATTAATACGTTTAATCGTTTGTATACCATAAATTTGCGAAATTTTGTTTAATTATTGCGCCATATTCAAAAAACAAGAATTTTAATGTGACATAACCTACATGACATTGAAATTTTTGCAGCATAAATTGCAAATTATGGCTGAAAACGTTGCAATTGCGTCAATACATGTTAATTAGGGGTAAATGTTGCAATGTTGAGCCTGTATTTATCCTAAAAAAGATTTTTTAAAAACGCCTTGACAGCTGACATTTGGTATCGTTCAGTAAATTTTGCAGTTGCTGTACAAAATGCATTGAATCAAATGCTTTGTAATGACTGATATTGTATAATTTTAAACGTATTTAAGCTAATATAAATTAGAATTGTCATATTTATTATTTTTGGGGTTATCTAAGCTTTGTTGAACTATACAGGGTGTTTCAAATTCGAAGCTCAACAGGGAGATTGAGCTTCAACATTTAGAATATTTTGTACTGAAAATAGTTTCACTTACGATGACGGGCTATTTCGACAGGCACAGAACCTCTTCTCAAAGCATGGGTTTCTGGTGAACGAAGCACCCCGCCTGCAGGGAGCACATTCTCTTCAGATTGTACCGTAGGCAAAGACACAGGAGCTGAACCTCTTCTCCTGGTTAAATTTTGCTGCAAATACCACGATTACACACAACATATCAGAGCTTTTGGAAAATACTTACTGAAGTAGTTAATAGGCGTGGATCAACATTTTCTTTTTCAGTTCTCTGACCTGGTTCTGATAATTTAGGCATCTTGGAAGCTTTTTCCTTGTCAGAATTTTCTTGTTCACGTTTATTATTAGAATTAGATGATTTAGAGCTTGGAGCAGCTTCAGGTACAAGCATTTCAGGTGGACGACAGTTATTTGGACTCAACACTGCGATTGAAGGTATCGTGTATTGTGGAACATTTGATATGTTTTCTTGTGAGCTGTGTGATGAGCTAGAGCCGCTTTCACCTGCCACATTATTCATCATTAATAATCAAAATAAATTTGTTTTAATTGTTAATTAAGCATTAGTGAGTTAATGAATCAGGCAATTTCACAAACAAAATGGTACAAACCTTCATGAACAGTTTCGGTACAAGTGGACATTTCAACCGTGGCCGACATATATCGCATGCGAACGTAAGGCTGAGGTGGTGGAAAAGTTTGCTGTCTCGTTAACGGCTTTATAGGAGCGGGTGTACCGCCTTGTAAAATTGACGCTAATCGTCCAACTGCGGCACTGCTCGTCATGGATGCAATGCTTGGTTCGGGCAAGATATTCTCTGCACTAAGTGGTCTTTCTGGATCATCTGCACGAAAGATTTTTTTGTAATCTTTTCCAAATTTCATGATTTTATTACAAAAATTATTTTTACATAATGATGGTTGAAACCACATCTTTTGAACTGACGTTTTGACCCTTTTGCAAGGGGCACCTTCAGGGTCCGATTGTAGTTGATTTTACCGGATGGAAAGCGGTGGTATTAATGCTCACTGGAACTTTACTTCTTACACCATGCATATACCACTCTTTAAATTTAAGTAAATGAGTCAGTAATAACAATTATAGTACCCTGAGGATGTACCTTGTCACTAGGACGAAACATTGGTTCGAAAAACCTCAAAGGTGTGGTTTAAAGAATTTAAATTGGACCTAAGCTGAGAAAGCCCAAGCTCATGATCCTTTGATATGTTTCTGTGAACAGTTTTCAATTTAGTTTTACAAGAAATTTTAGAGACACATTTTTTCAAAATCTCCACTCCATAGATTCAGCGTTTTTTTAAATTAAATTTTGATTCATCTGCCTCCTGCCTAATAGATAAAAAGATTTGTAGGAAAAATGGTTGAAAACAATTTTTTATGATCAAATTAACGTTTAAAGGCAAACTTTTCAGCTGAATTTACTTATTAAATAAATTTCTATTCTTTTGAGTACACAATAAAAGTTAACAAATAAAAAAAAAACTTTTTAAAAACTTTGCAGGAGATTTTTTTGAGGTTTCTTGTGATCTTCGTTATTGCTCGAATGATATTTCAAGGAGTCAAACTCTATATTTTACACACAACTTCAACAAAGCAAAAAAATTTAATGAGTAGGGATACATATCGATCCGTTTTACTACGTGCGATTAATTGTATTATTATGTTAATCGAATAAGCAGTTCAACACCCTGCAATTACAGTAAACATTTTAAAATTTAAAGCCCACATACCTGCTGAATGTTGATGTCCACTGCTGGAAGACAACAACGAAGTTTGCGAGCCAAACTTCATCAGTTCATCTTCTTCTCGGAGGTGTCCACTGGACGTTCTGGAATCGATTAGAACTGGACTCATAGTGGAACCTCCGGATGGTGTCGGTGCACGACGATTGGCAGGCAAACTTTCACGTCTATAAATAGTGCGGGGCAACTGTTGATCTATGTTAACAGGAACAGAGTGACGGCGTACACCCAATGTACCTTCTAGTGTTGGCACTGCCAATGATTGTCTTCTAATTTCCCTAGAGAATACACTAATATCATGTTATTGAATTAATTAAATTAAGTAATTCTTTATTTTATGTCTTTAAGTTTTTAATTAGGGCACTTAAGTTTTTGACTATATAATTAAGTTTTTGATTGAATTAATTGAGTTTTAATTAAAACAATTAGGCAATTAATTAAATGAAATAAGTTCCTAATTAAATTAATTAGGTTTCTAATTAAATGAATTAAGTTTCTAATTAAATGAATTAGATTTCTAATTAAATTAATTAGGTTTAAAATTAGATGAAGTTGATTCATTTCACTAATTGATTAAATTGATTTTTAACTAACCTTTGTGGTGCTGGAGGAGGTATAAAATCAATTATGGTGGGAGTTTCAGATAACTGCTTGCTTAGTTCTTCTTCATCGCTAAGGTCGGGTTCTGGCTCTGCGTCCGATAGTTCTGTATGAGTTTCTTCAGCTTGTTCGGCAGCTTCCTGAGCCTCCCATTTTCTTCTATTGCCCTCCAATAAGTCCATCATGTGTGTTGAGAGTGAACTTTTTAGAAACCTATGCCATTCTGAGAATAAAGGTGTAACAACGAAACGAAAGAATCCTAAAATTAGAAAATAAATTTACCATTTCTATTAATACAGAATGTAAATTTGGCCGTAATGAGAATAATAATTATTAATTATATAATAATAATATTGCCCAAATGTTTATGGCAATTCCTTTCGTTTAAATATTTTTTGAATTTTCCACCACAAAATTTCAAAGGCTAAACAAAGGTCTAAGAAATATAAATGATTGAAAACCAACAAAATAATTTTTTTCTACCTGACTGGATTTTGGCAACAGAAGTAGATTGTTGATCGCATATGGAAGTTACTGGAAGATTAAGTTTTCTTTCAAATTCCCCTTGTCTGAAGAATTCGTCACAAACTTTGATGCTCCATTTATGAGAAATGTCCCATGGTCTTGTGGGGTTTGAGATATCTGCACATTTAAGGGCTATTTGAAGGATGAAATGCCGATTTTCAGCAAGACTCAA
Source organism: Elmis aenea (assembly GCA_947652605.1). Taxonomy (NCBI): domain Eukaryota; kingdom Metazoa; phylum Arthropoda; class Insecta; order Coleoptera; family Elmidae; genus Elmis; species Elmis aenea. Next base: position 17,873,177 of record OX393577.1, read on the forward strand.
ATCCAAAGTTCCATCATCCAAATGTTGCTGTGGATAACAAATAAATAAATAATTAAAACAATTTAAAAATAAGGGACTTCTTAACTTCTTAGTCAAATATAAAGCCAATAATCTCAAATGTCATCAAGGTACAAAGAATCAGATGGTTGGGACACGTCCATAGACTATCGACAGAAGGAGGAGTCAGGGGAGTACCAGCAGGAGGCATGGAGGGAAGACGCAGGAGAGGGAGATTCAGGACTAAGTAGATGGAAGCGATAGAGACAGATCTGAAAAGACTGAGAATAGGAGATTGGAGAAGGGAAGTAAGTGGTAGTGAGAAAGGGGGAGAATTTGTGGAGAAGCTATGGGCCAACTAGGCCTGGAAAGCTAGTTCAATTATTTACCTTAAACCGTGTCAAAAACTCTTGCTGTCTGTTGATATCAGTAGCCAATATAAGAGAACGAATTTGAATTTCCAGTTCGTCTCTATAAGGGGACAATTGATCTGCAACACCACTTTCCAACAAGCACCCAACAGCTGATCTCCAGTGATGATTCTCTAACACAGACATATTCTGGAACAAATCCAAACATTTAGACAATGAACATGATTTAAAAATACTAAACACATACGTCATATAAAATGGCAAGATGATTCGAAGTTGAAATGAGAAAATGTTGGTTGACTCCTGGATGATCAAGGTCATGGGAAACAGCACCAATCAATGATGCCATTATTTCGAGTGGTTGCATGTGTTGCTTTATCTGAAATTAACAAGTCATGCACATTTTTATTTTCAAAGAAATACGAATTTCTCACCTTTTTCTCTTGTAAAAAGCAGTGCATGGCTTGGGTAACATCAGTGGCATGAATGGCATTATGATAAGGATTTGTGCTATGGTATCCTTCTTCTATTAAAGCTAAAATGTTAAGTTAAAAATTATTTATTTTTTAGTTTTGAATGCCAAGTATTGAAATTTCGCAATTACGCCTCTTTGATGTTAAGTGGTGTGGGTCTAAAATTCTTGATTTGAACTAACATCAGAAATCCATTATGGAAGATATTTTCAAGTAGTACCAAAGTGGAGAATGTCCTTTGAGCAGCACACATTTTGAGTGGATAACGTAATATTTTTTGCAAAATCTTCATTATCCAAAACTTTAAAAACGAACTTACACCACTAGACAACTAAGGGGCTGCATTGCATATTTAAGTTAAAGCAAAATTTCACTTACAAAACAGTTTCCACACACGGACTGCATCTAACTGAAAATGATCAAGGAGACCGTACCAATGGAAAAGATGGACACAAAGAACTGGCAGTGATCGTCCACCGGCAACGGTTTCTAGGGTAAATGCATTGAAGCCCCACATGCCACAGTTATCCAAGATGTACTGCAAGGAAGAAAACTTTAATTAATATGGATAATATAATTCAATTTTTAAGTATAAATAACAGAGATTTACATTTCTATGATATTTCAGAGCATTTATTTACCTATTGTTGTATAAAAACTGCACATAAAATTAAAATAACGCTCTCTAGAAATTATTTAGATAACAGAAAAGTTTTGAAATAAAGAAATTTTTAAAGAATTTTTAAGAGTATTAATGTATTTTTTTGGCGCAATGCAAGTTTGCAATGAAGGAACACGTTAATAATTTTGAAAAATGATTACAGAGGAGCTTAGTGATGGGTATGACAGGCTTTAACTTTGCTATGTTGTTCAGACAACATATTCACACATAAAATTAAAATCATGCCCACCAAAAATGATTGTATAAAAGCAGATCGTTTTTGAACAAACACAGTTTGGTGAAAATTAACGTTAATAATTTTTGGGCACAATATGCGTTATGGCGTTGTTAAGCTTGATACTTCAGCTACATTCCGTAAAAGTTTCATGGTGCTAAAATATTCCTATCAATAGTTATGATGCCAGATATGCCAGTACGCTTTCATCAGCGTCGAAAAAACACGATGGGGCAAAAAGTCAACATCAAATTTTGTTTTAAACTGGGCCAAACAATCTCCGACACGTAGGTACGAAATGATTAAAATGATTTATGGAAGTGAGGGTAATCGACGCGCTATGATTTTCCAGTGGTTTGCTAAATTTCGCGACGGCAGAGAAGACTTGAGTAGACCAACACGTGGGTCGGCCAAAAACGACTCGCCCAATGAATAATATCGAAAGCGTGCGCGAAGAACACAATTAATTCGTTCCACATTGTCAGACGGTAAATGCGGATTATTATTGATGTGTTCTGTGTCAGGTACGTTCTCAGTACCACGAACAAGGAAGCTGGTCGCTATTACACGATAACGCACCGATAAGTCCAAACTCATTTGCGTTTTTTGGCCAAAAAGGGCATTGTAGTCCCTTGACCTTCCGCTGCATTCACCTGATATGGTTCTTCGCGACATGGGTATTCCCAATATATAATAAAAGTTGAAAGGTAACCGTTTTGATACGATTGTGGACTTGAAAAGTCTTCAATGGAGATTTTGGAAGCGATTTCGAAAGAAGAATGCCAAAAACGATTAAAAAAAGGTATGACCGCTTTAATCGTTGTATGGAAGCAAAAGGAATGTATTTGGAATAAAAATAAATAAAAACTGTTTTGTTTTCACTTTTCGTATTTTTCCCGACATCAGTTTAAAAATTTTTGGGACAGATGGGGTAGGTATGTAAAAATACACTATTTTGAAAAATTGCAGAGAAGGTTATTATTGATGGTAAGAAGCTTTTATGGAAAAGGGAGGTTTTTTATGGCTATGATACTTAAGAACCTGGTGTTCATTTCATTCCACAACTTTTATGAATGAAAAACCTCAATGCTTTCAAAATTAAGATCATACGCAACAAATTGATTTTGTAACAGAAGCAGACTGTTTTAAAATAAACGCACACTGGAAAGAGTTTTGTAGAGATTTAATGTAATTATATGAGCACACATAAATTTGCAATAAAGAAAATATTGGCAAAACTTCTAACATCTGCTACTTAGGTGTGGAAAACATGAAACTTTGAAAAATTAGAAAGGAATAAGACTGGTTTATTTTTGTTATAGTAGCACTGGGTTTGTTGTTTGTTTAAAATATTTAAAAAATGCAACGCGTATGCCCACGTTGTTTTAAAGTAAACGCAAACAGTTTAAAGAGAATTAATGTAATTTTCTGAGCGTTTTGCTTCCGTTTTTTTCATGAATAAATTATAAATTCATTAAATAACACTAGTTCTTCAAAAAATGAAAACATATTTGAAAAAGTAAAACACCTAAGAAGTAGAGACATTTTTAAAATGTGCTTTTTTTGGAGCCTAAATCTAGAGTGTCGAATACATAAAAATCTGTTTTACCTTAACTTGGCCATGAAATATATCGTCGAGAATTGCAGGATCTTGATTTAATGATCTAGTGGTAAGTTTTTTGCGACGTCTTTTGTGCATGGTTAGGAACCTGCCCGTACATGTTGGAATTGTGCCCATTGCGTCTAGCAGTACCCAGTCTTCAGCTGAAAACCTCCGCTGAGTGACCGGCACTTCAACAGGAGCTGAAAATTAAAAAAACAGCATTTTAATACACAGTAACACACTAAACGAAAGCGGAGATAAATAGTCATGTTTACTAAAGGCCTCTACTCAATAGCCAACTTGTCGGAACCGACCGTCGGTAACTACGTGTTGGGTATTGTCTACACATCTCCCGACCAGTCCAACCAACACAGCATAAACGTCATAACTTTTTTTTATTTTTTTGGCTCTGATACCATTTTGTGGATAACAAATTTATAAATAGCGTTAAATTTTCGGTTTAATAGCCCTTATCTAGAGGAATGTGGTGGGGCGGTTGCCTTGTTGGATGGCCTGGCCACCCGACCGTTCCAACTGTCGTGTTGGTCGGGTGACAGACTACACATTAAACAATTTATCGGAATGGTCGGTCGGTTGTCCCAACAAATTGGTTGGTGAGTAGAGGCCTTTAAGCAAATCATTGGTGTAGTTCTTATAATGAAAACTGAGAGAAAAAAACTTGATCATAACAAGTTTTAAGGTTTGAGGAGTGAGAAAAGATTAGGGAGTGTTTTAGATAACACTGCTTGCAAAAACTATTAGCCAAAACACTTTCATTATTAATGGATTCCCTTATATGTTGTACAAAATTATGAATATATTTACACAGTTACATTGTCTAATAATGCCGAAATAACGATTAAAATTTTTGCGAAGGACTTAAAAGAGTCATATAAAGTTCAATTACTGTTTTAAACTTCTGTGACGGACGTGTGACTACTGATTCTGATCGGTTGCACAAAAAAACGAAACATTTGCAACATCATTATTATATTTACAACCTATTTGGATTAAACATGGTTGATAATTTATGATTGATAATCTTTTTTACAAGTCTCCAAGCGACGTCCCTAAAAATTACGCCGATCTTTCATACCCCACGATATTTAGGACGCATCTACTGTAGGCGAAATTGATAATTCCACGGGATTGAATTTTAAAGGATTCCCAAGTGGCTGTTATCATTCCATTGGACCGTGGGGGAACATTTTACCACTTTACAAGGAGCAACGAAAAGGTAAACCCTTCACGAGAGTTTTTCCACACTGAGAGAAAACTAATTCATTTTTAGGAAACGCGAGCAGGAATTTTATGATGCACCACAAGTTGTACATCAAATATAACAAATTAAACACTCGAAATCTTAAGTAAAACAAAGTAATACAATAATTGGAACGTTTATTATAAAAAGAGGTGTAAGTCTATTGTTCTTCGTTTCGAAAAACATCTTGAAATACCTTTCAAGAGGTTTGCAGTATTTAAAAATACTGGTGAAGTCTAGTAAGTTTGTCCACGTTTGTATGAATTTAAATAAATTTTATGTAAATTTACAAAGCAGATAATTTTTTTGGGAATTCACTGGACCAGTATTTTTGTTTTTTGGGTCGTAAATGGACTTACACTGCTTTCATAATGATTGAATTATAAATAGCCTAAACTTTAATTATTTCAGTTTTAATTTCACTTGAATTACGCGGTTTTAGTCCAGTTTTAATTATAAATAAGCACAAGAAACATAATACTATTGTTCAATCTCAATATTTATTAAATGTTTGCAAATTTCATTACCTATACCAGTATATATTTTTTTTGTAAATTCGTAGATTTGTATATTACATGGCCAATTTAATCGTAAAATGGCACGGTTTTACCTCTCAGATTACTCAGTGTTTAATTAGAATGAACTTGAATTACGATTATAAATGATTATGCAATGCCATCTACTAAAGAATTTTCAGTTGGTCGAAGCAGGATATTTTAAAATAAAAATTGTAAACAGTCTATAAATAAAAGTTTCACTAAATTATAAGTAAAACATTTGTTTGCCCATTACCCTCTCCAAAGTTGGACTTACAGACAACACTTTTATAACAAACGGTCCAACTGTGTAAACACTAAATAAAATAAATTAAAATAAAAACGCAACGAAGATTTAACATACTATGTTTTTAGCAACGTCCTGTGTATTAAAAACATACTAAGTATTTGCTGACTTAACAGCGTAATTGTTTTGTTTAGCTGTTACAACACAACTAGTAATCAAATGGTAGTAACTTTTACAAATATGTCAACAACTATTTTGCAATCACACAAGGGTTCTAAATTACTAATGCAAATTATAGCCAATAAACTGAAAGTTTGTACACGTTATGCAATTTAAAAATAACGTGACTATGACACCACATAGGCCAATGACATGATCCAAGTCTTAAATTTCAACAACAATGTACAGGGTGGCCTATTTTCGATGCCCATACAGGGTATCTCGGTTATTATCAGTGATAGAAAAAAACTAAGTACCTACGTAGTCTCGTTTCTTTTTTTCGAGAGAAATTCATTGCCGTAAACAAATTTTTGATATTTTTTAAAATTTTCGAAATATAGCCAAAAACCGATTTTTGGCAATTTTCAAAAATGTTAAATATCTAGCTTAAACGAGAAGATAGAGAAAAACTTTAAAAATCATTTTTGGCATGGTTTTTTTGTCCTTAATAAGATGTTCAATTTTTTTTACTCATACGAATATCGATATATTACACCTAACTTTTTTATTTTAATTAGCAACCATAAGCAAATTATATATTTTTGATAGGTGCAAAAAATAAGCTTTCGATTCATGTCAAAGCCAAGTATGGTTGCCATTTAAAATGAGAAAGTTAGGTGTAATATATCAATATTCATAAGAGTTAAAAAAAAATTGAACATAGCTATCTTATTAAGGACAAAAAACCATGCCAAAAATGTCTTAAAAGTTTGTCTCTATCTTTTTGTTTAAGCGAGATATTGCCCAAAATCGGTTTTTGGCTATATTTCGAAAATTAAAAAGTACCTATATCAAAAATTTGTTTACGGCAATGAATTTCTTTCTAAAAAAAGAAATCGAGACTACGTACTTAGTTTTTTTTAATTTCTGATAATAACAATTATATATTATACACCGCCAAAAAGTAGGTGCATATTTCTGAGTAAAAATGATGACCATTTGTTAAATATTTTGTTATCCGAAAATGTTTCCTTTCAAAGTTAGAGACCTCCAAAGTTGCAAGAAAAAAAAATCAAAAAATCGATTACGTCCTAGCCGTTTAAGCTAGAGCTATCAAACTTGGCCAAAATGTTTAGGTGTTTCCCAATGACTTTGTGGGATAACTAGAAGGAAAACACGTAATTGGAAGTATGACTTATAATCAGGTCATCCGCTTACCATCTTCAGAATTTTTTTCGCTGGAATAAAATTGAAAATGTAATTCGTCCATAAGAAAGTACGACTTAAGAGAAAAAAATCGTCCCTCTTTGTTTTTTGCTGTAAACGTAGCCGTTTTTGAGAAAATTAGCGCTAAAGATGCATCGACAAACTCTTTTTATACACCTCAAATATTTTTTTTACTAAACTTAGTTGGTTAATGTCATGCTTGACTTAGGCTTGTTCATAATTTAGCGAATGACCTGACTATAAATCATACTTCTAATTACGTGTTTTCCTTCCAATTATCCCACAAAGTCAATAGGAAACAACTAAACATTTCGGCCAAGTTTGATAGCTCGAGCTTAAACGGCTAGGACGTAATCGATTTTTTGTTTTTTTTTCTTGCAACTTTGGAGGTCTCTAACTTTGAAAGGAAGCATTTTCGTATAACAAAATATTTGACAAATGGTCATTATTTTCACTCAGGAATATGCACCTACTTTTTGGCGGTGTATAATAGGGACACCGTATTATAGAGAGAACGGTTTTTTTGATAACAGTAAACTGAGGATATGATATTATTTGATTGCATAAAAATACCAATTTTTGCCTACAAATTCGTTTACATTGAAGTCTTAAAAGCTGTAAAGAGAGTACTTTTTAAAAAACCTCGCTCACACACTTCTACGTTATTTATTTTCCAAGCTCTTTTTGTAAAGTTATTTACTCTAAACAACTGTCTCATGCCTTTAAAGTCGCCTGTTTTATATGATAAACCCACTAACCACATCTTTCCTTTTCAAGTTATTGTACTATACACCAATACCTTCTAATATCCCACATCATTTCCGCTATTTACTCGGGAAATTTTCGTCTTTCAACTCATCCAATGAGTTCCTTATACTTTTATTCCTTTCGAAGTTCTTTGAAGTCATTGTTTCATATAAATTCAGAAATACGTAAAGTAGGAATTTACGGATTAGACATGAATGAGTGACGAAATTTACAAAGAGATCTCGAGGCTGTTATGTAAAATCTACTGATACATATTTTGGAAATTATGCCCAAACAAAATTTAGTAGATTATTGAAATAATTAATTAAAGGTGAATGTATTCCCATCTCACGTTTAAGTAATTATTAATTATTCCTAAACGCATAATTCTCAGTCGTATGAGGCAGTAAAGCATGCTTTTTAATTTTTTTAATTCCATGGATTAAAATAATGGACAGAGATAAAATTTTACCGAACAGGGCATGCTATTTAATACTATTAAAAATAGTTTAAATGTTGATTTTAATCAGTTAATATAATAAGCTACTTTTGAAATTATTTTGAAGGTCTATTGTACATATTATGTGATTATAAGCCATACTTCACGAAGCAGTGATTTTTTCTAGACTTTTTTTTTTTTTTTGAAAACGAAACCCATATACGTATATTATTTCAGAAGTACGAAACATGTTTAAATTTTTGTAGAATCACACTTAAAATTTCAGCTGATTACGTAAATAGCAAAAATTGTGCCCATAAGAAAAAATACAGTTGGTTGCCATAACACAAAAGCGAATCGACCAAAGAAAAATTAGTGATTACAATCCGATTCGGCTTATAAAGTTGCTGTTTTTACACATTTGAAATATTTTATACCTACTCTAACGCTGGATCCACATCAATAAAAATTTGCGTTGTGCGTTGTATTTGACACAAATTTGCTCGTGTGCGTCGAAATTTTTGTTGGTGTGGACTGTGCGCCGCAAAGAAATGCACGTAAATAATTTCGTGACGAACAGCGCACGCTATCCATCGTGCTGTCGGTTTTTAGCCAACTTCAAAGAGATTTGCGCCGCACAGGCTTGTCAATGTGGACGTGATTCTGAGTGCATTGTTTTGCATAAACAAACGTACACAAGCGGATTGAGCCGTACAACACACAAGATAAATATTTACGTGGTAATTTACTTAACCAGATTTAAATTTGCGCTGCAAATGTTTGTGTTGAATTTGAAATACAACGCACAACGCAAATTTTTATTGATGTGGATCCAGCTTAAGAGTTATAAGTAGACGATTTCCAAAAATCGTATTTTACGGATTTCCCTAATTTTCTCAGATACCGCTAAGGATATTTTCAATTCGTCTTATTTTGATTATTAATGAGCACCGAATTTTGCAACTTTGCAAGATTTAAATCGTTACTCTAGCTATTATAATAAGCGACATCCTCACGTCTAAACACGACTTTCATATTTCTATATACCTTTGGCATTAAAAACTTCCAAATAAAGGCACTATCGGCTTTTGAAAACTTTCAAATGTCAACACGGGGGTAAGATTTGGTTGATTACAGAATTAACCCTACCGTGTATCACACGAATCTTGCGTTTTGTATTCTTGCGCTGTCGATAAACCTTATCCAGTCAAGTATTTTTTGCAGATAAGAATTGGACGTTCCCATACAAAACTATTTTGTTACTTTAAACGTTCCCGTTTCCGTTTAAAAAAAAATTGATCGACATCGTTATTTTGTTTTTGTTATAAATTTTTCCTTCTGTTCTCATTCTCGATAAAAACTAAATAAATAAAAAAACGGTAGTATTTTCGACTCTTTGACTCATCAAAAAAGCTCTAACTCCTCGACTCCCGACTCCAACTCCGACTCCGACTCCCCGTCCCGGGTGTTAATATACAATATACATGTAAACTCGTACAACTAGGGTGATTCCTAATGTCTAACTTTAGCGATTAACATGTACTTTAACGCCAGTTGTTAAATTAAAACCGAAACGTTAGCTATCAAGAACAATATTTATTATTTCCTTCCTGTCCAATCACCGATTAAATTAATAATAAATATTTAATATCTGGATAATATAACAAACAAACAAGTCGAAAATTTACGTATGTAGAAACAAAAAAAAAACAAACATAATCACACCCGAGTTATTCTTTTTTGGTATGTTTGTTATGCAGTATCCTCTATTGAGTATAAAAAAGGTTTGTAAATCCATAGAATTTAAAAAGGGTCGCCGATAAAACTTTGGGTTAATCGGCAAATTTCAAGAAAACTAAAGCTGGTGCATTTACTGGTAAGGATCTCTAACTATTTTGATTACAATACATCAAAAAAATTAAAAAAAAAAACATTCCTTGCAACACTTTCCCCACTTTCACGTGCATGTATGCTATTTTCAAACAATGTGAATGGACTACTGGATACGAGTAATTTTTCATGTTAAACATTTGTACTTGGCAAAATCATCAAGGTTTGTTTACACCTGTTTTACCAGTTAATCTTAAAATGTTACTCAAAACACCTTATAACATTACATATAATATGTAGGTCATCGAATGTTTTTCGCTCTTGTGGAGCAATTCTCACTGCACAACTATATTAAACGAAACTCTTTTAAACAAACACTTACTTTATAAAGACCAGGAATTGTTCAAAATTCTTCCACATTCGTTAAATGTTGCTAACACACTTCTCCACAACAAAGTTTAAGCATTATTTTAGTACTTTTAGCACCGGGATACTATCACAGTTTGCGGAATAATTTATTTAAAGTCCCTAATTTACATTTCTCTTGTGTGCAGTGTGAATTTTACGCTACTACGAGACTATTTGCAACGCGTAACCGTGAATAACCGTGTACAAAGACATCCGCTGCTACTCTACTATAACTTGGAGTTTGATATTTTAGGTAGTTCCGAAGAGGTGCAGTAGTGCGCCAGTAAGCATAGAAGCTAAAACTACGTTATATGTTTTTGGGTACACCTAGTCACCTGCTTAGAAAGTCTAGACACGTTATACGAACAGAAAGGTGCAAATACATCTGCAGGAACACTTTAAAACTTCCTCTATATCTAATGCTGCAGGTTTATACATATAAATACACTCAACGTGACGCCTCTTTTTTTAGGTGAATTGTGCTACATATGCCCATTCGCATATTTGGAATCATGGACACTCACAAATAGAAACATAAAATCAGAAATGACATAGTATATAAATGCCACTTGAAGATACCAAAATACAAAAGAAGCAACTGAGTTGGTTAGGCCACATGTGCAGAATAACTGAAAAAAGTTTACGAAACAAGAACACAAGAACAAAACAGAAGAGTTGGACCCAAAAAAAGCTCGCAAAAAGACGTGAAAAAGGCAGCAACAAAGAGAAAAATTAAATGAGAGGAGATTTAAAAAAATATGCCCAAGATAAAGAAAGGGGGAAATGTTAAATCAATTCAACTCATTCTACCACTAACGGTAGATGGACTAGAAACTAAATAGAACAAAAATAGAACAAAAATAGAACAAAAATAGAACAAAAATAGAATAAAAATAGAACAAAAATAGAACAAAAATGCTATTAATACTCATAACTGACAGTATAACAAGATAAACTTAAAATTTTGACTTAGTTGTAGGCTAGGCAGATTTATTGGATTTTGATCATTTGACAATGACTTTTCGCAAATCTTTAAACACTTCTTATTTTGAAAAGTTCTAGACAAATTTACAGTATAGCAAGATAAACTTACAATTTTGACTTAGTTGTAGGCAGATTTATTGGATTTTGATTATCTGACAATAACTTTTCCCAAATCTTTAAACACTTCTTATTTCCAAGAGTTCTGGACAAACCGTCATATTTTGTACAATGAATTATTGATTATTTTAAATCCGGATTGTGCTGTGAGAATGTTGAACTATAATCGGTTTTGAAAATGTTATTATTTGAATAAAGAAAACGACAAATACTAGTCACATCCGATGTTGTGTCAAGTGTTATCTCAATCGTATGGCCTTGTCAAGTAAAGCGGTACATACCCGGTATTTAAATATCTTGCATAATTCAGAGTTGTTCAAGTGAAAAGTATGTAGAAAATTAGGGATTTGTTAAAAAAATTGGCCAATTTAAGCTTTCTTAAGTAGGTAGAAATAAGTGAAAAAACTCCTACATTTTAAGTCTAAAACTATGTAGAAGATGTCGTAAAAAGGTTAAGTATGTATGTATAATTTAATAAACACCGATAGAGCAGAGATTTTTCAGTTCTCCTAAAAGTACATTAGGGCATTTATATTTTAATGTAATTCTAGGAAATTACCAAGCTTATGTGTATATGTGCATTTTCCAAAATAATACGTGATTTTTTCTTTGGACAAATTTGTGTAATAAAAACAATATACGTTACTTCTTTTAAAGCACAATTTTGTTGTCTGTTTTTTTTTTATAAGTACGTAATGAGCAGTTTCATAGCATTAAAAGCTTTTGAATGGAATTGCTAATAGTAGCATTAATTGGCCCATTGAAAAATTACCACAGAACATCAATTAGTGCATTGACGCAAGTATTACAACTCATTAGAAAAATACTAAGCATGATGTAGCTACATTTATAATAAAAAATACGTTATTTAACCCTTGTAGATAGAAAAAAATGCATGAATAAATAAACAACAGTTAATGGTCCCTGTTTTCTTTAGTATTAGCAATTTTCATATTTCAAATTACGGTAAAACGGAACATAAATAATTTATTAAGAAGTGTTAAGAAATATCAAAAATGCGTCTTAAGTGACAGTGTGAGAAAATTTGATAAAAATATTTTGTAAAGAAATGAAAGTGCTTGTTTTACTTTTTAAAGTCAATAAAATGTATAAAAGTAGAGCAAAAGTACTCAACAATAATTATTTGTTTTGTACGGTTTTAAAAATTTCCAATAATTGACATTGACTTGTAAGAGAATTTCACAAAAGTTGTGTGTTGTAACACTCGCTTGCTTAAAAAGCTCATAAATGTACGATTAAACGTTATTTAGAATTAGGTGATTGATCAGTGAAAATATTAACCAAAACAAAAAAGAAACGATGGATCAATATTTGGAGCTAAGAAAATTATTAATGTATCTGTAAGAGAGGCAATTCATAGCTAAGGCCAGAAAACGGAATATAATATGAAAAATTTTAAATAAGACCAATACAAATTCAAGTATTGCTAATCTCATACATAAGAACAAAATGTACAGGGTGGGCAAATTTCGATGTTTTAATAGGGAATCTCGGTAACTATAAGAGGTATCAAAAAATGGACCGCGCATCCTCGATCTCTTTTTTCGAGAAAAAGTTAATCGTGAAAACTAAAATTGGTTATCGTCTTTTGTTTACGAGTTATCGCCGATAACTCGAAAACAACAACAAATTACAAAACCTTCATATCTTGTACCAAATGAGTTTTAAAAGGTTTTACACTTTGTTTTGTTTTTGTTTTCAGAGCCTACTATAATTTTGTTGAAAAAAAAACTAAAAAACTTTCGCAACTTACATATTATTGAAAATAATTACATTAACCCTTATATATTTGGAATGACAAAAAAATAAGGAATTTAAATGTCATAGCCAACTATGGGTTCTATTTAAAAAAATACAACTTTATGTCACAACTCGAATTTAGATTTTTTTTTTGAAAAATTGTCTACGCCACTGCATTCTTATCAAAAAAATGCCTGGAGAACTTCAAAATTATTTTTGTTTATTTTCATAACCAAGCGAGATACAGTCATAAAACGAAAAGTCGAAAAATCGAGTTATCGGCGATAACTCGAAAACAAAAGACGATAACCAATTTTAGTTTTCACGATTAACTTGTTATCGAAAAAAGAGATCGAGAATACGTGGTCTGTTTTTTGATACCTCTTATAGTAACCGAGATTCCCTATTAAAACATCGAAATTTGCCCACCCTGTACCTACCTTTGGAATAAGACAAATATAAAAGTTAAATACCGTTTGCGAGTCCACCAACAAGTTTTTAACACAAAAATTCGAATGAAAAGGAAAGGAGTGTACCTATTATATAAGCAACGAGGCGTATTTAAATTTAAATTCTTTACAATTTTTTGTTTATAAAGAATGAAGCCTTTTTACTAATGGCTAACGAAGCATGGTCGTCCTCTTAATTAAAAAACTCTTAAAGCGTTGGTCAATTTTTGATCTGAATAGGTGAAAAATGTTGAAAACAAAATTAATTAAGAGTATTTGATATTGAAAGCATTTTAAAGCTAGCTTCATAAGATAAAAAAAGTGGCGCAAAAGTAATCATTAGAACTTGATTGACTCACAATTTTTAAATTTAAAAACCATGTAAAGGAACCTTAGGAATAACCGAAATTAATTTACAGTTACCTTGCAATTTTTAATATAAATGTATGCTAGTAATTTAGTGGCATTGTAACGCGAATATGTTGATATAAAAGCTCAGATTTTTACAGCTTTTCCAAATCGATTAATATAATTCTTTGTTCTTACTAACTAAATACACTTTTAGCGAAACTAAATTGTTTAATAGCATGTTAAGTTATTGGAAATATGCGAAATACGTGCTTTATAGTACATTGCAATAAAATGTAAGCCATAATTTATAGTGTGCATATTTGTTACACGAGTTTTTTTTGGGGTTGTGCTTGTGCACGCAGAACTTGTTCGCTCCAAGATCCTTAGTAGATTTCATTCGTTTACGTCTTAACTTAAGATACATTGCAGCTGTTGCATAATAATGAATTTGATTGTACAAAAAAGCCCTGATTAATGCATTCATACGTGCGGTATAATTATTGTGCAGAACTTAACCCGTACTAAACGAAACCGCACTAAACAGGACATTAAAAGCACTTCAACTTTTAAAATTTTTGCATTTACCTGCGTGGTGTAATGCATTTTTAAGTACATACCTTGACAGACAGACACTTCACGTAATGCATGGTTACTGAAGCACGGTCCGAACAATACTGCTGTCGGGTTGCAAACCTGCAGACGACGCTAAACACAGGGATAGATTGCATAATGCGTATATTTACAAACATTAATACCTTTACAGTCAAGTGTAACTGTTTTTGCATAAACTCACTTCATTATTTCTTAAAATTTTGCGAACAGTAGGTGCGATTTTGTAAAAAGTAGATTCGTCATAAAATTGTAGCCGGGTGAAAAACCGTGGTACCAAATAAGTACCTTGTTACAAATCATTCGTGTTTGCTACTGCTGTTTAATTTTTTATGGCTAAAAATTAAATTAAAACAATAGGTGTTCTTTTGTAAATACTAGCCTGGACCCTACATACGAGGGACGTGTTTTTATATTCACGGAAGAGAATATAAAGAGACTGAAAAATTAAGTTTTATAATTTTATCTTTCAGTAGGTACTTTCTTCGCGAACATGACTACATTTTTTAGAACTCTCAATTAACTTTTCTAGACCTTTATGAAAATAGTTTTCCGTATTGCCTTTAAAATGCTCATTTATTGCTGCTTGCAATGGCTCATCAACGGCGAAATGCTTTGCACGATGGTTCTTTTTTAAATTAGGAAACTGATAAAAATCTCCGGTTACAATCCTGTTGATAACGTGTACCTACTGGAATAGCTCCACAGAGCTCACAGCTCCAATAACTGCTTGCAACACCGAATTCCGTGTTCTTTTTGATGCGGTGTAAGATTTGTTGGCACCAGAGCTGGGCATTACTTCAGTACCGTAGAATAGGGCAACTTGGGACAGTAGGGTAACTTGGGACAAAATGATATTCTCACCTAAAAATTTTGTTTACAACTGTCAACTTTTGAGATAATCAAAGTTGCTTAGTAGAGGTTTAAAAGTATCAGATAAGCTTAAAAAAACGAATCAGTTTTTGAAATTACTACAAGACGGTAAGTTGTTACATCCATTTTTTTAAATTAATATAAAATGGCCGAATTAAGAACTGTTTAAAATTTCTCTTGTACTTTTGTTCTGAAAATATACGTTTAATATTAAGTCTTGAATAACTTATCTCATTTTTTATTTAATACCTACCTATGTTCAAAAATGAATGATTGTCCGTTTTGGTGAACATTTTTGTTCAAAAATGATTGTCTCATTAGTTTTTAATTCAATTAATATATTGAATCCTGCTTTAAAAAACTTTTTTACAAATGAGACAATCATTTTTAAACAGAGGTAGTACAATTTTTTTAATTTTTCCAATCAAAATATCGTTTAGTTTAAAATTTTTGTAATTTGCGAATTAAAGTTTTATTTTCTTTATTTTTGATATTTTTTTTCATGTTGGATAATTGTGAAACATCAATTTAATATAAAAAATATAATAAAACTGTCCCAAGTAGGACTTTATAGGCTAAACTTGAGTCAAACTACTGAAATTCATATGTGTCCCAAGTTGCCCGGTCTTAAGTATTGCTTGGGACAGAAAGTTTTTTTTGTTGGTATCTTGTATATATACATATATATTTATTTTATATATAGAATATTGTTCATTGGCACCTCACCCAATTACATAAAAAAATTCAAAGTTTTTAATTAAAAAATGAACGTGGTACACGCTTTTAAATGTTGAAACTGTCCCAAGTAGCCCCATTCTACCGGTACCTTTTCAAGTACTTTTCCGATACTTAAGATTTGTACTGCAGTACATTTTAAAATTAGTTACTTAGGACTTGAATCTTAAGTACTTCGTTGAAATACTGGTTCTTATTACTTGTATTAGTACTTCAGTACCACAAAAATTACTTAAGTACTTTGTAAAATACTGCAGTACAGTGCAAAGTACTTAAGTACTAGTACTTTTTAAGATATTAAGTTTTATAAGATAGGAACTGTGGTTTTCAACGTGATAAAACTTGTCTAGAGTTTTAAACACAACCCACATGGGGGTGCATAGAATAGCTACAGTTGAAAAGGTTGTGTGTGTAGTAATACGAACAAACGTTTTATTAAATAAAAATTAAACTCTATTAGGTAAATCTTATCCTACAACATTTACTGTATTATATTGTGAACAATTCTTTAATTTTTGATACTAAATTACTAAAATTTGTGTATAGTTAATTACTGATTTGAACCATTTTTTTTGTACGTCTCATGTATATAGACGTTTAGCAGAAATGTTCATAGTAAATGTGCTGTAGTGTCGCTCTTATCATTATATTAATGGAAAAACAAAACGTTTTCAAAATTAATTAACAGTAACCTACATAATAGTGAAACCTATATAAGTACATCTAATAAACTAGGTACTCCTAATAACGCCCCAAATGGTAATTGAGGTATAGTTTTTATAAAAATGTGAAAGAAAAAAAAGTTTTTGCGTTACTAGGAAATTAATTTTAAACAAATATGTTTTAGTCTACCACACAAAGGGCGTTCAAAAATCGAAATATACATTTTCGCGTCATAAACTGCCAGAAATGTACAATTTAGAGAAAAATGTCATAAGAAAACGGTTTAAAATCCATTTTTAATTTTACCTATGCAAAATTTTTAACTGCGTTTTTAATAAACTGTAATAATTTACTATTATAAAGTAATAAAAATTTACACTCTGTAATATTTTTAACTGGTTGCTGACATAAAAAAGGGTTTGTACTAGTAACATCAGTAATGCTGTAATCTCTAAATAATATCTGCAAAAAGTACTTGAAGAGTACTTGAGAAATACTTGAGTACTTTTTGCAAGTACTTGTACTTAAGAATCAGTACTTTTAAAAATTGCGGTACTGGTACTTATGATCCAAGTACTTGTCATAAGTACTTAAGACTTAAGTAAATTTTCGCCAGTACTTGCCCAGCTCTGGTTGGCATCCACCTTGCGATGACTTTTGTCTGCCATTGTTTCGGATATTTTGAACCTTTAAAGATTTCTCCAAGTTTTAGTCGACCATTTTCCTTGAAATATATGACCATTGTATGTGTTAGGACGTCACTTGATCTATCACTGTGATTATCGCCTTCTAATGATTATCTACCTTGTTTAAATAAATGTGACCACGTATAAACCACTGTTTTATCAATAAAAGCATCTCCATAAACTGCTTGCATATCGTTCATGATATTTTCCACACTTATTCCTTGTTTTCTGAGGAATTTAATTACTGCACGAAACTCAGTATTCGACTTTTTTAGAAATAAGCCCACACTAACTTATTATTTTGACGATTGTTAATGAACGAATAAAACAATCAGCTCGAAATGTTGTTTATATGTCAAAAAATGATTATTTGATGCAACAAAAATATATTTAGCCTGGCCGCTTTTTATGTTCTATCCCATTCTTCAAATATAAAAAACACCCCTCGTATATTGTGGCCTTTTAAAAAGCAATGTATACCAAATAATATCCCGAGCTATTAATTAATCGTTTGCGCTGATGTTGTATTATTTTTTAAGGCTTAAAATTAAATCAAAATGATTTTCTGGCGCCGTATGTAATTTCCCTGTACGATCAATCATAATAATGTGAAAAATAGGCGTGAAATATTGATGAAAAGTTTTAATCTGCTGATCTTAAAACAAAATAAGCCGTTTCTATGACTGGTTTATCCAACGACTTGGTACAAAATTTATAGTGCGGTTAAATGTGGGACCAGCGATACAGGCCGTTGACCGATCGCTTGCAAGGAAAGCTTACTACGTCGGGTTCTATAACAAATTCCATCCAGCGTAATTTCCGCTCACTACACGCGTTAATTCATAAAATATTAACATGCAAATCTTTGCTCCTACATTACACTCTCCCACGTTAAAAATGCATAATTTGATTTGCGGAGAGACGATTTTATTTACGACTGTGAGTTTAAAAGGAGTAAACTAATATTTATAAATACGCTATTACATAAAACAAACATAAAAAGATAATTATAAGGACTATTTATTATAATCTTTTTTGGAAGAATAATTATTATTAACGAACAGGGTGAAAGAAAAGTCTTTACATAGATAAATGTTTTACTTACAGGGAGGGTCACGCTATGTTGTCGCTAGAATCTGATCAAGGCTGTGTTTATTGCATCAAGAACAACAAAAATAAACGTTATTCGTGCCACTGGCCATTTCCTTCGAAAAAAATAGGGAAAAACTGAAAAGTTGAATAAATAAAGGTAATTTTTGCGATCGCGTTGGCCATGAAACCTTCAGAGATAAAATCAAAATTCTTCCATTTACGAATGCGCGCATCCTTTGCAAGCAAAATGGAGCAAATTTTTTGAAAATATCTTGAACGGTTCCGGAGAAAAACGCGAGAAAACGAGGCCCTAGTAAAAACGGTTTTCCCTATGTTAAATACATAGATTTAGTTATACAACTTCTCAACTTTTGCAGGGGTTTCGTTTTTAACGTTTTTCTCCGGAACTGTTTAAGATTTTTTCAATAACTTTGCACCATATTACTTGCAAAGGATGCGCATATTGATAAATAGAAGAATTTCGATTTTATCTCTGACGGTTTCATGGTCAACGCGATCGCAAAAATTACCTTTTTATACCAACTTTTCAGTTTTTCCCCTATTTTTCCGAAGAAAATGTCCATTGGCACGTATAACTCTGCAAAACATTTAGTTTTGATGTTCTTAATGCAATAAACACAGCCTTGATCAGATTCTAGCGACAACATATCGAGACCCTTCCTTTTAGTAGTAATAAAGTATGTGTTAAAAAGGGTTTAATCTTATTATTTATACTTACAATTAGTTCAGCAAAATGGGGGAAAAACAATATCCACAAAAAAAAGTGAAAATACTGTAGCTAGCAGTCGGTTTAAAGTTTCATACACACGTTATTTACAGCCTAAAAAATTGTTACTAATTCTTACAACATTTAAATTAAAAATTACGATCTTACAATGTTCATCACAAATGAAAAAGTGCAAAATCTACACTTTTGTCAACGTAAAATTTGTGGTTTTTTAAACTTAACCCTCTGTCAGGTGCAATAGTAAAGTAAATAGTTAGGGCGAAACGAATCTGGTGGATATGTTGTCGTAGGCATAACATAAAATACGGCCTTTTATAAATTGCCCAGGCATTTTATAAAAAGCCGGCAAAACGAGCATCTCGTGTTTTGACTAGGCAAATAATAAAACCCCGCTATACTTGTTTTTAATGAAAACAAACCTATTAGCTTCATGCTCGTAATGTATTAAAAAAAAAAAACTTTAGCCAACCTTCAACCTGACCCTTTGTTACTGACCAAATGAATGAGGGTCTGGTTGGTCAAAGGTGTTTTTGTATGAAAACAAACGTATAAGGTTAAGAGAAAGTAATAATTTGCTCGTTTTGACGGCATTTTATAAAATTTCGGATTTTGCATTATGCCTACGACAGATATATTGCGTTGTATATCGTATTATAATAACATAAAAACGTACGTAACCATATAAATTAAACTCTACATGGTTGTTTTTAAGGAGATATATTTTATTAATTTCTTAAAAACTCTAACGAAACATCAAACACTCTTACTTAATCAGTCAATAGGAATAGTTTTATAAAATGCAATAAGTAACAAAAATTAGACCAAAAAAGATTTAAAAATGAGTGGTAATCACATTCATACTCATCAGCTTCATAACCATCCATTTTACCATCGAGGCAGGTTTTGCAGACAACAAAAGCATGTTCCAAGCAAAAATATTTATTACAGAGTTAGCAGGAATATGATATCTGCTAGATATTTTCTTTCATACAGCAAGAGATACGCAAGCTATAACAGTCGAAACTATTTAACAAGTCAGCTACGGTACAGGTTAGGGGGATTAGCTGGACGCTCAAGTTTTGACAAGAATCACCTAATGAGATAGGTACTGGAAAAAATTGGTGCAACGTATGTCACAGATATGTTGCGCCTGACGAAGGGTTAAAACATTTACATATTCATGTTTGAAGTTTAGCCAAATGGGCCGGGCATAAGAAACATTCTGTGTATTATTTTAAAAGCAAATGGCTTAAAACTTCATACAAACCTTATTATGTTCTGATTTCTAAAGCTTACTATGGAGTAAGCGAATATTTAAATGATGCTGACTTTGTAAAATGTTATATTTAAATATCATTTTTCTGTGTTTTTTCTTTTTTATTAACAATGTATATTATTTGTAATGTACGTAAATTATTATTGTGACAAGTTCTACACCTTTTTTGGGATATTCAGAACAAATAAAGATTATTATTATTATTATGGTTATATCATAACGATGGGCCCCGTTATAGCCTAAATAGCGATTATTAATCGTCAGATCATTTTCATTGAAATTTTTATGAAAAAAAGCAATTGCCCTAAATCTTTATGGACAAATTATTTACACCTACATGACAATTATTCATCTTCAATTCGGCCAGATAACGTTAAGAAAAATATTATCAAAAATATTTCTTTAATTCTAAAACCGAGAGCTAAAGGAAAACAAAAATCTTTTTCTACAAATTTTAACACAGATAAGCCAAGTTTTATCTTACAGTAAACCATTCAATTTATTCGGTTTATCTATATCTGTTGCAGGAATTCGATATTTGCGAACATATCTGCTCTGGATTTTGCTTGTATCGTAACTTACGTAGACAATGAAAGCAATTTTTTTTATTAACACCGACATTTAGAACTCGTCTGTTGTTCTACGTTATACATTGGCAATCGAACGAAGAACGTACGAGTATAATTACACACGCTACAAGCTAACTACGACAATTGTGTAATTGCATAAATGAAAACTTTGCTCTTGTAACTAAAAGTGAGCAATATTGACGCACATAAATACGCAACTTTGAACAAGCACGTTTGATTTACGTTCCATTTAGGTGTATTAAATCGGAATAATTAAAGAAAAATGTTAATGGCCGTTTGAAAAAGTCAGCTTTCATAACTGCATTTATTTGAAAAATAAATTTTTATTACCTTATTAAAATTACGTTTTACTCCATGTATAACAAATATATCGATCACATTAGATTTGTCTAGCCGATCAATCAATTTGTGCCATAAGATATTTTTATTTGACAAACCTCAGTATAAGATAACAAATAGAAATATTTAACGTTTGCTGTACGATCAATCAAAAGTATTAAATTGTTTATACGACTAAAAAGATAAGCAATTTGATTAGGTTGATTTTGCTAAATACCAGGGACAGAACGGAACGAAAACGTTAAACGAAATTATTATTTTTCGTTCAAGAACGAAAACGAAATAAATATTTTCCAAAGCCGGTTTTATCACTATTTTAATTTTATTTGTTAAACACACACGCGAATTTAACTTCTATGCTGGGGAGGCACTACGGGGCAGAAAAAAATCTCTCTTGAAATAAGTGAGGTTCACTTTTCTCCATGTAATATGTACAAACAACTTTATTGTTTATACTTGCAATTTCGTGTAACACAAGTAACGGTACAGATATTCTCTATTTCTAATGTGTTGATTAGATCATCAATATAGAATATACACTTGATTGGATATATATTATTAATGTGTATGTTTTTTTTTTGCGTTTAGAGTTAATAAAAGTAAAATTTATTCTGACTTCGAAAAGGGCTAATGTAAAAGAAGATTTATTAGAAGATGTGTTTGCTAGTAAGATTGATTGAATTGTGAAAATGTATATTGTATGGTATGTACAAACTTTTAAGTTAAGAGTATATTTCAAGTAAATTTTTCATTTATTATAAATGTGTATGTTTTATTTGCGTTTAGAGTAAATACAAGTTTTTTTTAATATCTTTTTTTATTTGTAAAATTCATGAAAACATTTAGTGAATTACCCACTTGAATTAATTCTTTTGCTTTTTAAATAATACAGCAGGATCTTATTTAATTCAAATGCATAGATTTTTAGTACCTACTAAAACAAATTTAAAACAGCACTTGCTATATTTTTATATTTTGAGATAAAGATCGTGTGTACAATTTAAACTAATCGAGTTGTGTTTTTGCACCTTTCGGGTGTTATACTAAACAAAATGTTTAAATGTTATGTGTTTAACGATTTGGTAAGTTTAATATGGCGACGGTTCGCCAGTCTAAAATATGCTGTCGGTGAGCATCAAAACCCATCGTCATCGTTTATAATTTAGTGGAGATGCAAATATTGTTATCGTATTAATAGAGGATTGTAGTGACTAGAAAAAAATTCCTCGATTTTTTTACTACAAAAAATCTGTAAAAGCGCTTTTAACCGTTATTATTTCGGTTCACGAAAACGAAAAAGGATTTATTTTGGTGAGAATCAAAAGAACCAAAACGATATATTTCTTTTTCGTTCCAAACAGAAACGAGCGAAATTTTTTTCGTTTTTTGTCCCTGCTATATACCATTCTGTTGCTTACTAAAAAAAAATTGTAAACGCTTTTTTACCATACATCAAAACTTCGAATTTGTGTTTATGCTTTTGTATGATTGTTTGATATGGTTATTACTAAAACAAACAAAAGAATATGTGTGGTAAAACTGAATATTTGGTAGTTGGAAAAAAGGGATAAATGTACAGCTGATGGACACAGATACTAAAAGCATAAGTGTAGACACTTAGATGTGAAACTATCAGATGGCGGCCGCAATGAAAAAAAAAATGTTGCAGAATTGCACCAGTTAACGCGGCCTAACGGCAGCTGCATGGTATACCCTAGCTAGATTCTAGTATACCATGCAGGGCCTAGAATAAAAACATAAAACAAAAACAAAAATAAGAATGTATTAATCTAGTGTAGAAATTTTTGCTATTTATGGATTCGAGTTTTATGGATAATTAATAAAGAGGACTCTTTCTAAGATACAGACGATGGATATGAACTGTCGGAGAAGATGTTGTCGACTCACTAGGAATAACAGGGTAATAATACTGGAATTAAAGAAAAAATAGGAATTAATATTAATACAATAGAGACCATTGAAGCAAATACATTAAAATGTTACGGACATGTCCAGAGAATGGATGAAACACGATGGCCAAGTAAAATATTAAAGTGGCATCCACCAAATCGCAGAAAGAAAGGAAGACCAGAAGAACATGGACAAACGAGGTGGATGAGGCAATGGAAAGTAAAGGCCTCACAGCAGATGACTGGATGGACTGAAAGAAATGGAAACTAGGCTGCGAAAAGCGGCGATTGCTGTATGAACTTCGCAACAATTACAATTATTAAGTACATAGTGTTAAATTATTTCCTTGTTTTTAAGTATAAATGAAGCAAAAACAATAATAAATATTGTTTATTTTGTTGACAATGCTGATGTATTACTAACATAGTTTTTCATGAATGGATTTCGTTGTTCGAAATCAGTAAAGTAATTTTTCTTTAATGAACAAAAGCATTCAATTTTCTAAAGATCTAACATAGAATTATAGATTTTCCACAAGGCATTTATTTCCCTGGAAAATTCGTTAGATTATAAAACGATTTTACTCATTACTATACGTGTTTCTATAACCATTGTGGGTGGTTTTCACAGTGCAAAATTCTACAAAGAAATGAAGAATAGCCACTGAGGGTTTTAATAATTATTTTAAATTTTAATGTGACGTTTGAATAAAGACGTATTTTGTTTGGATACAATTCTATATGGGCTCAGCTTCCACCACAGACAGGATTTATTTTTTTCACAAACTTGTAAATCCCCTTCCAATATCCATCTAACTACTTAATTAAACAGCAAATCGACAAAATAATTATCGTTTGTAATGTGGTGTTGGTGCTTGCATTTCTGGTTAGATTGTAGGTACGCGGTCTGTTAGCAGGATAATGTATGTAGCGTGGGTTGCATTCACTGAAACCGGCCGACTGTGGCTTACTGGGATCTAGAGTTTGTTGGCTACACAAGATTGACTAGGTTACCCGGAATATCCGGCTCATATCAGGAATCTAACGCTTGCAACGTGCAAACATTAATCACGAAGCTGTGTTGTAGAATTAATTAATTATTAAGCAAGTTCATTCTAGATATATTTCAGCGAATTAATATAATCTATAGATCGAGGTGGAGTTTTACCTTTACATGTTCTTTGATCTTTGCATGTTTTTAGGAATAGTTTTCGCAAACTTTTTTACAGCACATGCACTCCGGGAAGGTAAACGAAATCAGTCTATAAACGAATTGCCTTTTAATGGAAAAATGTATCTGATTACGTAAGCTTTTATCGGTTTGCAAATTTATTAAAAATTGGTGCTTTGCAGCATTTCACAAAGTGTTTCTTACTATATCATTTCTCGAGAAGTATAGTATTTTTCTCAAGAAAAAAGTAAAATTGGTTTTTCTTATTTATCCAGAAATTTATTTTTTGGGATTGTATTTTTGTTAAGTGCAGAAGGAGGCCTGAAATTTTTGTTTTCGAAATTAGAGAAGGTTAACAATTAACTAAGTAAGGAGTTTCTTATTGCAATCAAAGAAGAAACGTGTAAAAGAAGGAACGATAACATCATTTCTCTTTATAAATTTTTACAAAATCCCGCTTGCGAAGAAAAAGATACATTTATTAGACTAGTCCTGAAAAATGAAATTTACAAAGTTGCTAAAGAAATGTTAAATATATTATTTGCCAAAGGTCAATAGTTTGATACTGACGAAGAAGATGTTAATGAAGTTTGAATCAATGTAAACAAATAATTGTCTCTTCAAAAACAATTAGATTTATCTATAACAGAAAGTGTGAGAGATAAGAAACCTGATGTTTCCGACAAATATCAGACTATTAAACAAGAACTTCACATATTTTAAACATCAAAAAATTTGGAACTACTTAGACATGCTTTGTTCAAAATAAAGCCTCCGTCTACACACAACGAACGTAATTTTTCTACGCATTAAATTTAGTTTTGCAAACATTATTTTCATCTACATATTATTATGATAGTAAGTATCATAAACATACTGCTGGTTGGCTAAAGTAGCTAGGTGCAATGAAAAAATATAGTTAAAAAAAAATCTGCATATTGTATTTTGTGTTATAATAATAAATCAAATATATGAATTCAGTAATAAAGAGTGATTATTCATTGTTATACAGGGTGTCCCCATTATACACGGCAAAAAAGTAGGTGCATATTCCTGAGTGAAAATGATGACCATTTGTCAAATATTTTGTTATCCGAAAATGCTTCCTTTCAAAGTTAGAGACCTCCAAAGTTGCAAGAAAAAAAATTCAAAAAATCGATTACGTCCTAGCCGTTTAAGCTAGAGCTATCAAACTTGGCCGAAATGATTGGGTGTTTCCCATTGACTTTGTGGGATAATTAGAAAGAAAACACGTAATTGGAAGTATGATTTACAGGCAGGTCATCCGCTTACCATCTTCAGAATTTTTTTCTCTGGGATAAAATAGAAAATGTCATTCGTCCATAAGAAAGTACGACTTAAGAGGAAAAAATTAGTCCCTCTTTGTTTTTTTGCTGTAAACGTAGCCGTTTTCGAGAAAATTAGCGCTAAAGATGCATCGACAAACTCTGTTTATACACCTCAAATATTTTTTTTACTAAACTTAGTTGGCTAATGTCATGCTTGACTTAAGGCTTGTTCATAATAAACTAAGTGAATGTCTGCTAATTCGTTTAGAGTATACAAGTTTGTGTCTGACATTTTTAAAAAAAGGTTAGGTTATGAACAAGCCTTAAGTCAAGCATGACATTAGCCAACTGAGTTTAGTAAAAAAAAATATTTGAGGTGTATAAAGAGAGTTTGTCGATGCATCTTTAGCGCTAATTTTCTCGAAAACGGCTACGTTTACAGCAAAAAACAAAGAGGGACTAATTTTTTCCTCTTAAGTCGTACTTTCTTATGGACGAATGACATTTTCTATTTTATCCCAGAGAAAAAAATTCTGAAGATGGTAAGCGGATGACCTGCCTGTAAATCATACTTCCAATTACGTGTTTTCTTTCTAATTATCCCACAAAGTCAATGGGAAACACCCAAACATTTCGGCCAAGTTTGATAGCTCTAGCTTAAACGGCTAGGACGTAATCGATTTTTTGAATTTTTTTTCTTGCAACTTTGGAGGTCTCTAACTTTGAAAGGAAGCATTTTCGGATAACAAAATATTTGACAAATGGTCATCATTTTCACTCAGGAATATGCACCTACTTTTTTGCCGTGTATAATGGGGACACCCTGTATAACCTTTAAAACTGAATTTAAGCAGGCAAATATGTTTATAAAGGGCGTATGAAATTCGAGTTTAAGCATCTTGCTTATAATAGCTAGAGTATAAGTTTAAATTTGGCAAAGTTGCTAAATTTTGTGCTCATTGATAATCCAAAGAGAAATTGGAAATATTTCGAACGGTATGCGAGAAAATTAGGAAAAACCGGAAAATACGATTTTTAAAAATCGTCTGTAACCCCTTTGTAGCTTGAAATATTTTAAATGTGTAAAAACATCGCTCAAGCAACTTTTTAAGTCGAATCGGGAGTTTTTCCCAGATCGATTCGTTTTTTTTTTTATTGCAACCAACTTTAGTTTTTCTTATGGGCGCAATTTTTGCTATTTACATAATCAAATTGCATTTATTTTGCTGAATCCATTGATGTATCACACACTTCTTTATTCATTGTCAAATTAAAAAAAGGGTTTTAAACAATAACCATTATAAATCAGGTAGGCCGGTCGCTGTAGTTTATGTTGTTTCCATGACAACCAATCAACAAACGAAAAGTTTTGAAAGTCCGTTACCTGTCATCGTAATAGATTCGTAAAAAAGAACTTTAATAACGAAGAAAAACGTGATATGATTATTTTAAGTTTTGTTATACGTTATCCCATGCTCCCTACAAATTTACTTAAAATGTTATTTAATGTAGTGTTTTTACCGAACTTGTTTGTCATAATAATGTTTTCTTTTTAATTGTCATTTGAAAAACCTTTCTGCCATATTTTTGACAAAAGCCCCATATTTTTCCCAAGTTCTGTGTCCAACGTACAAAAATATGTGTGCGAGGGTCGTCTTCTTTCTGGATATGTTTATATCGTTGACTTGACAGTATAGAATTCCTATTCAATGAATACAAAATTTGCAGCATATCGCGTATTTATTCGTTATTAAAATTCATTTTTACGAATCTATTATGATGACAAGTAACGGACTTTCAAAACTTTTCGTTTGTTGATGGGTTGTCATGGAAACAACATAAACTACAACGACCGGCCTACCTGATTGATAATGTTTATTGTTTAAAACCATTTTTTTAAAATTTGACAATGAATAAAGAAGTAAAATAATATAAATGCTATTTGATTATGTAAATAGCAAAAATTGCGCCCATAAGAAAAACTTGAGTTGGTTATCATAAAACAAAAACGGATCGATCTGGAAAAAATTTGTGACCACTATCCGATTCGGCTTAAAAAGTTGCTTGGGCAATGTTTTCACACATTTGAAATATTTCAAACTGCAAAATAGTTATAGACGATATTTAAAAATCGTATTTTCCGGTTTTTCCTGATTTTCTCGGATACCGTTTTAGATATTTCCAATTTCTCTTCGGATTATTAATGAGCACCAAATTTAGCAACTTTGCCAAATTTAAACCTATACTCTAGCTATTATAATAAGCGAGATCCCCATGCTTAAACTCGAATTTCAATCACCCTGTACATTTTATGGAAACTCTTGAGATTTCTCAAGAAATAAGAGGTAAATTTTTCTTTTCTCAAAAAATGACACCTATCGAGAAATCCCAAACACTAATTAAACATGTAAATAGCCACAAATTATTACTATTAAATTCAAACTTAAAATTACAAAATAAAGTTGCATGCAACTTCTATATTTAAAGATGCGTTTAAAAATAATTTATCACCGCAACTTCGTTTTTTACAGCACTGAGACGGTGCAGTAAGTCGACGCTTCACTACACAAGCAAATGTAGGGATTATCTAGATTTGAAATAATTCACTTATAGGAAATAAACTCAAACAGGCGATAACACTAAACAATCAAAAGGAACTTACAAATTAACGTCATTAAATTGATATACGTCACCAATATTTAGAACTCAATGCGTAAAGCGAATTTACAGCGTTACAAAAACCCATTAAAACTTTTGTGGGTCGAAAATCAACATATGATGTCAGAGCAGAACAGTAATATTTTAAAGTATTTCACCGCAAAGAATTCGCATATGATTGTTAATTTTTTTCACGATGCCAGAAAAGTTTCAGTAATTAATAATAATACAAACAAATTTTTCTTGATTAGCGATTAGCGAAACACGCAATAAATATGTTAGTGATATATTTATAAACATTATTTAAATAAAGTGTTTAAGGATTTAATGACATAGCCATTAGTCACATCTTTGTTGATATGTTCTTGGGTCTTATCAAACTGTAATTTTTATAATTACATAAAAATTAAGTTTTAATTTCTGGTTCTATATCTCAATTAACTTTAAAAATCAACAAAAATCAAAGTTACATATTCCAAGAAATGTCTTATCGCAACATCCATTGTTATGAAATTAAAAAAAAACAAAACATTGCGACTTTATTACGTTTGACTCCTAATATTTATTATCTGCTGAACTTCGTTCAGAAACTATAAATACAGCAGTTGTTAATTGACGTTAGTTCTTCGGGTTCTTTACTGCCCAACGAATACTTGTTATAATAATGTTGGTGGAGCTTCTTAGTTTAATTGGTTTACTAGTACTAATTATTGTCGGGATAGGTCTGCATAACGTGAAATGGAGATATAAAGCATTGGACAATATTCCTGGGCCGCTATGCCTACCTTTATTTGGCACTGCACTGTCATTTGGATTTAATCCATACAGTAAGTAAAATATTAAAAACAAAGAGGTGGTCGTTGACTCCCCTTAAACAAGAAATATTTATTTGCTTTCGTTTACTATTCAGTAAGATGCTAAATTACTATTTGAGAGGGAACAAGTTTTCTGCATTATTTTGGAGTATAAAGTTTCATATTTTGCATGTTTACTTAAAAATTTGGATTTAAGCTTCGCACCGTAGAAGTGAAAGTTTTCTTGAAAGTTGAAAACTGCTCTATCGACTTTATTCCCGGAGCAAAAATTTGTTTTACTAGATTATAGAAACTTTGCTGAAGTTTTGTATAAATTATTTCTTTTAAATTTAGATTTAAGTGTTCTCAACAATGCCTCAACATTGTCTGAAAAATCGAAAATTAAAACGGAGAGCGTTTGGTCAATTTTTGCAAATAATTACCAAGGATAATAGGTCCTTCGACAATATCAGCAAGAATCTCGCGAACTAGTAACAAATAAGTGTTCCAAAAAGAGATGTAAGTTGACAAATTGCTAATAATTTAAGTAGCAATTGATTAAAAAATTTGATTGTAACGCATGAATCAAAATACCGGGTTTCTTTTGTTTTTTTTTCATAATAAACCAATTTAAAAAAAATATTTTTATAAAAAGTGATATTCCATACTACACGCAAGAATTATTAAAAATTTCAATGCGCTAGCATTATTAAGTGCAAAGATAGCGCTGTTCAAAAATCCTGAAAAGAATTATGTTTCTTTCAGGAATTTTCGGTGCTTGTATCTTGAGAACCATTTACGCTACGTAAGTATAGTTTGGTTGGACTAATAGTTTAATAGTTCTTTTGGTAACGTTTTTTAAAATCACCGTTTTTTAACCTTTTTTGTTTCGATTTAGACTTTTAAAAAATACCTCTACCTTTACAAATTTGAAGCAAAAATATTAATCAGAGATGGTAATATTAGGCTTTAAAACTTTTAGAGTACTTTCAGCGAGGTTTAATTCTTCAGGAAAAATATGGAACGGTAATGCTTGCTTGGCCAAGATGGCTTCAACCGTACGTATCTATAGCTGATCCCGAAATATCAGAATTATTTTTAAGTTCAATGAAATTTATTGACAAAAGCGATGACTATCACCTATTTCATCCTTGGCTTGGGACAGGACTTTTGACCAGCACAGGTAATGCTGTACTACTAATCTGTTTGTACGAGCTAAAATTTAATGTTCAGGTGCCAAGTGGAAAAAACGCAGAAGAATTATTACACCAGCTTTCCACTTTCAAGTACTAGAACAATTTGTTGACGTATTTAATTCAGCTGGAAATATATTGGTGCATAATTTATCCTTAGAAGCTGGCAAAAACTCTTTTGATATCTACCCTTACATAAATAACTGCGCCCTAGATATGATATGCGGTAAGTTCAATAATTTCATCCTCATTATAACAACATTAATTTGAATATGAATAGAGAGCGCAATGGGGACGTCTGTAAATGCTCAGAGTGGAAGAGAATCGGAATATATAAAAGCGGTGAAAGGATTTTTACAGATACTTCTTATAAGGACATTTTCTGCATGGAAAAATTCTGATTTCTTCTTCAAGTTCTCTTTGGATTATTGGAAGCAGCAGAAATTAATCAAAACCCTGCACGGATTTACTCATTCGGTTATTATGAAGCGGAGAGGGGAACTGCAAAACGGTAGTTTTAGGATGCCGGATGAAGCTGGATATAAGGGAAAAATTGCCTTCTTGGATCTTTTATTACAAGCTGCAGACGAAAATGGACAGTTCTTGTCAAACGAGGATATAAGAGAGGAAGTGGACACCTTTATGTTTGAGGTGAGTACCCGAGCGAATACAAAAATATATTCAATAGGTACACATTGCCGGACTTGACAAAAGCATGTGCATTTGAAAGGCCAGATACGGCCAACGGGTATTTTGTAATATCTCAAATTAGTGCGATGCTCGAAATTAATGAAATTTAAAATATAATAGTCTGGTATACTTAGGTACATTTCCTGGAAAAAGATATCTTTTTTAGAATAAAGATAAGTAACTTAATTATACTCATTCATATACATAGAGTGTGTCCAAAAGGTATGGAATATGCTATATCCACTTTAGGGAAAAATGTTTTAAATAAAAGTTGTTTGGTACTTAGTTTTCCACCTTAAGACCATTTTTTTTTCGAATTACAAAAGCGCAATGAAAAACAATTGAATTCTTTTAAATGACAAGGTACCCCTATATTATACTCATTTGATAGAGAATTTTTTTCTCTTTTCAATGATGCAAAACTTAAGTACCCTTACTTAAGAAACTTTTTGAGAAAATCGCAAAAAATACTTTTAAATTATTTTAATTGTTAAGTATTTATATCTAACAAAAACATCATAAGAACTAAAATTTTTTGACGAAATCTGCAATAAATGTTCAAACTGTGAACCATTTACAGCTTGGCAATGATAAACTCGGTTTTTAAACCCTTTCATAACATTCCCAACCAATTCAGGTGTAATATTTCTAATACGATCTTTTAAATTTTCGATATTCTCCGGCCTCTGAGCATATACACTTAATGTTTAAGGTGACCCCATTATTGAGAAAAGAAAAAAATTTTCTATCAAATGAGTATAATATAGGGGTACCTTGCCATTAAAAAAAAAATCAATTGTTTTTCATTGCGCTTTTGTTATTCGAAAATAAATAAATTTAATTTTGTCTTATGGTGGAAAACTAAGTACCAAACAACTTTTATTCAAAACATTTTTCCGTAAAGTGGATATTTACTGAGATATATAGCATATTCCATACCTTTTGGACACATGGTATATCTGTATCTATAATTTACTTTCAAATTGTTGTCATATATTTTTTTGCTCCGAAAAAATGCCACTTTTTAATACAATTATTAAATAACTGCTTTATCTGCGTGATTATGACACTCTGCATACAGAATTTGGGTCTGCAATTTTCCAAATTTATACAAGTTTATTTCAACAAAAAATTAATCTAATAAGGAAGCATTCTTATCTCACATAGTTTGTGATAATTTCTCAATAATAATCGATTCTTTCCTTATTTTGATTTCGAAATATCGTGCTACTCAAAACGATTAAGGAAAATAATTGTGTCTATTACATAAACAAAACACACGTGCTCTGTAATCATAAAAAAGATTACAAATCCTGGATCCAAATAACGTTACTCAGTGAGTTTGTGTTCTTGTATATTATATTTTGCTCTGAAATGGTATTGACGTATTGAGATGTTGAATCACATACCACAGTTAATTTTTTATTCATAATTTAAGACCGCAAATATTCTTTCGTACACTAAAAAGGGCATTTACAGCGTTCTTGGACCACAGACTGATATATCTTACTTCTCTTCTTTAAAATTGTAGTTTACATGCGAAATTGCTTTACATGAACGTCATCTTTCAGTTATTGCTTTTACAAGTACGCGAAAACCTGTTGAAATACAAAACAATAATGTTTTTACGTCAATATTGTTTGTACCATATTCTTGTTTGGTATACACAATAATTCCAATGGAAATACACCAATTGTCGGATACTACTGATAAGCGATTACAAAATTTACTCAATCAAAACTAATATTTACGTGTAGGTCAAACAATTAATTATAAAAATTATCCTTAATAATTCGTTGTTGATGATACAATATTTTTGCAAAGACTGTAGAGATAGGTGAGTGGCAAAATTTTAGTGATATGGGTTTTATAGGGTCGAGTTTAAAGTTGGGACCATCTTTAAGCTGGCATATTTTTAATTTCAAGTTCAATGTCTGAACTGCGATTAAAATTGAATCCACATCAAAGTTTGAGCATAATGTCGATAGAAATACTGTATTTTTAAATTTTAAGTTTTTAAATAATATGTATATAAAAAATTTGATTAAGTTTATTAGCTCAACGTGAATTAAAAACACACTCAAATTTGAAATATTAATATAAAGTTAATTAAAATAACTCCGATGATATTTATTAGATACTAATTTTTTTTCCAATGTGTGTTTTTCTATTTACCATTAAAATTGACATTTAAACACTTTTAATAAAAGTTCTAAAACGATTCAATATTCAATCTATTTATTTAACCCTTATAATACCGGACCTTTTTTGTGACACGTAATACCACTGGCGTCATATTGACCCCAAAGCATTTTACCATACACAACTATGATTATTAAGTGAAAACTTTTTTCCAAGCTTGTTATACAATGTTTAAACTACTTATGGTAATATCAAACACTGAAAAATTGTTACTAGTAATTTATTTTAATTATTAATAACAATAAAAAAATCAAACTATTCTACGTTTACGTTACGTTTGCAGGCTGAACAAGTAATTGTCTGGTGATTATTACAAAGAAAGCGACTGCATTGGTCGCAACTGTTTGAATGCTTTCTGTCTAAATTTCTTGGACATTCTCAACATCTACCACGTTTGAATTTTTGCGACACTTGTAACTGCCTCTGTGAAGTGGATGGTTTTTGTACCTCTGTTGCACTAGCCACTAGTTGTTTTCCTAGTTGCATAAGGAACTGTCGCCGTTTGTAGCCAATTTTAGCTTGCCAGTCTTTATTTAGGTGACACCATATAATTTAGGCGTTTAGGGCACTAATATCTATAATATTATAAAATACTGCAACAGGCCATCTTCGTGTTTGTCTCTTTACAGTATATGTTCGTATAAGCTGGTCCATGGTATCAATGCCTGATTTTGTTTTATTATAGTCAATTATAATTTGCGGTTTCTTCTTGTCACCTTCAGAAATCTCTCCAATGTCGTGTGTTGTTGATAGTAAGGTAACAGTTTTTCCCTCTTTTGGACAATAAGACACTAATATAGCGTCGTCTTGATATCCAAATTTAGTTGAATACTGGTCTCTCTTATGCGAATCGACTAGTTTCTCAGGGAGCTCTGGTTTGTTCTTCGGTACTGTACCAAGCAATGTTAGATTCTTTTCTTTCAAATCTCTTGCAAGTTCGAGACTCGTAAAAAAATTATCGGTTGTCACATTCCTCCCCGATTTCTCTAATCCCTCTATCATTTCTAAAACGGCTCGTTTGCCTTGATTGCGTTTACGCTGGTCAACTGTTTTACCACTGTATATCTGGCAATTATATACGTATACGGTTTGAAAAACAAATGTAAGTATACTAATATTTAACAAGGGGAATCCTCGAAGTCTTATTCGTCCGATTTACGTAAAAAGCACGCATTTAGATAAAATTATAACTCATAGACAAAGCTAAACAACGTTATAAAAGCAATGCACCATATATAGTAATAGGGGTCACTGCTGACCCCAGTGGTATTACGTGTAACGTGTAACTTTATTAAATTTTTGAAAACGATACATACTGCAGAAATCGTACTGTACCAAAACATAATATAAACTGTTTTGTGTAAAGTCAAATTTCTTTGGAATTTTAGGATGCAGCATTTTAAAAATATACAGCTTCGAAGAGCGTGTGGGGTCTCCAGTGACCCCATTGTAGTATAAGGGTTAATACAAATAATTGGGATGTGGCATTTGCAACCGATAGTGGTACGAGAAATTACCTTTGCTAATGACTTAGCCAATATAGAAAAACGCACATGGCAACTGGCAACATAGAACCCAAAATTAATGCAAGAATAAAAGCAGCAAATGGAATTTTTCAATCTCTACATAAAACTTTCATTAGAAAAAAATAATTAAGTATGGATACAAAAGTCAGAGTATTTAACAGTGTATTTGCTCCTATACTAACCTACGGTAGTGAAACTTCGGGTGCTAGATTACAAAACTAAAAGCAGGTTACAAGCAAGTAACATGAAATATTTAAGTTCGACTGCATTTGTAACTAGAAGAAACATAATCAACAATAACACTATACGAAGTTGGTTCGTTAGGAGCAAAACTAAAAAAAAACAACAGCTTATATGGTGGGTCATCTGAGAAGAATGAATGAAAGCAGAATTGTGAAACAAATATAAAACGGGAGTTTTGACAAAATAAAAAACAAAGAGACAGGCCCAGAAGAACCTGAAATGGGAAAATAACCAAGATACTTAAGAAAAAAGAGCTAACATGGTGACGAGCGCTACATTAATGGATATTTTTTTGTCATTGCTTGTATTAGTAACTTAACTCTGTTATATTACTGACTTTTGTTCTTGTTCTTCGTCTTCTTATACTATTTCTTATCAGAGGTTGGCTATCATCATAGGAGCCATTCTTATATTTTCCACAGCAGCCCCAAATAGACCAAGGAATCTATATCCACACCATTCTCTTCAGTTTCTCAACCAGAACATTCTTCACCTGTCAACATTTGTTTTGCCTTTTCTATTTCTTGTATGCTGATTCTAAGCAACTCTTAGGGGCTGCTGGTAATAAAACAAGAATAGCTATGATGATAGCCAAGATTAGAAGGAGAAGTGTCTTACTAAGTTAGTCCAAATTGTGATTTATAAATTCTAAGTGACAGTGCATCGTAAAATATTTTCCAAGAATTTTTAAAATTTGTTATGCAACTCTTAATGCGTGACAATTTTTTTTTAAAACGATTTTCCAAGAATAATTGCCAACATTGCAAAGATGTCCTAGCTAGAATTTTGTAATATCGTATAAATCATTCTCAAGTTCACTGGCAAAGGATTGTATTACTTTATTAGTTAAATCTAGAATGAACTTTGTTTCATGAGCAAATCAAAGCATTAAATCATCGTATTAACTGTTCTATGTTGTCGATTTAACACGCGTTTCGCTAAGAATTCACTATAAAATCAAATCTAAGTACTAAACAACTTCAACAATTGTGGCTTAAAAGACATAAATCAACAAACTCCTTTAGCTCATAAAAAAATGCCAGCGTCTTAGAAAAACACGTTACGAAAAACATAGATGTTGGGTTATTTTTATTTATTTATAAATAAATGTTTAAAAATAAATTGCACAAAAAATTATTCTTGGTACAATCAAATGTGTAAATATTATAAAAAGGTCAAGAGCAAGACCTCTATTTTGTCTGCATCGCATTTAACAACGATTGTGTGTGATTAGTCAGTTTAATTTATTTGTCACAGCGTATTTACTTTAAAATATAAACAAATCAAAAACGCGACTCATGCCCGCACTACAGCGACCACAAAAGGTCCTACCACAATATACAGGGTGCACCACGACCCTGAGATTCTTCGATAGCTCCTTTATTAATGAAAATATCAAAAAATGTTTAATACAAATATTGTGCGAACCTATTTTCTACATAACCTAAAATTATTTTCAAATATACAGAGTGTTTCGTTTGACCGGCACATATAAAAATTTAATTTTTTTAAATAGAACACCCTGTATATTTTTACATTTTTGGATTCCTCTTAAAATTTACTTTAAAAAATGTATAAAGTTATATGGGTCTTAAGTCAACCGTTTTCGTAAAATTAACATTTTTGTGAAAATTTTGAGCGATACAGCACTTTCAATTTTTTTTAACATTAAAGTTATTTAAAAAAGCGGTAAAATTTCGTTTAAAACTTAGATTGACAATAGATTAATTAACACTTTGCGCTAGCTACATTTAAAAAATATTATACAGGGTGTTTTTTACGCTTGGTCAAACTTGTGAAACTTTAAACATCGATAAGTCATTTTTCTTAAATGTAACACCCTGTATATTTTTACATTTTCTTGTAGAGAATTTAATTGTCTTTCGAAATTATTAAGCATGTCCTATACCTAAAGTTAATATTTTTCGAGCTATCTCGATTTTTATTAGTTTTACTAAGGCAATTAAAATATTTTAAAGTGGGCTATGGACTTAAGTTGTAATTTTTCAAAGAATTTTTAAACAAAAGAATAAAAAGAGCTGCAACTTTAATTTTAGGCTAAAAATGTACCTCATTTTACCGAAATTTATCGTATAAATTGTTCAAGATTATGTCCTTGTTTTACGCAAAGCCGTAGACCTTGTCTGAAAGACTAGCTCCCTTTATAACATTTCGGGGGTTATACCATCAAAAGCAACACGAATCCTGTTCTGCACATCTTCAGCAGTTGTTGGGGGGTCTTGATACACCTGTTTTATGGGTCCCCACAAAAATAAATCTATAGGGGTAAGATCAGGTGACCTAGGTGGCCAGGAGATTGGTCTACCTCGCCCTATCCATCTATTAGGATATTCTGTGTTCGGCAACTGCATTACTTGCTGTGTTGCTTTTAATGGTATAACCCCCGAAATGTTATCAAGAAAGCTAGAGTCTTTGAGACAACATCTACGGCTGTGCGTAGAACATGAACAAGGATATAATTTTAAACAATTTATACGATAAATTTCGGGGAAAAGGGGTACATTATTGGACTAAAATTAAAGTTGGAGCTCTTTTTATTCTTTTGTTTAAAAATTAATTAATAATTTCGAAAGACAATTAAATTCTCTACAAGAAAATGTAAAAATATACAGGGTGTTACATTTAAGAAAAATGACTTATCGATGTTTAAAGTTTCACAAGTTTGACCAAGCGTAAAAAACACCCTGTATAATATTTTTAAAATGTAGCTAGCGCAAAGTGTTAATTAATCTATTGTCAATCTAAGTTTTAAACGAAATTTTACCGCTTTTTTAAATAACTTTAATGTTAAAAAAAATTGAAAGTGCTGTATCGCTCAAAATTTTCACAAAAATGTAAATTTTACGAAAACGGTTGACTTAAGACCCATATAACCTTATACATTTTTTAAAGTAAATTTTAAGAGGAATCCAAAAATGTAAAAATATACAGGGTGTTCTATTTAAAAAAATTAAATTTTTATATGTGCCGGTCAAACGAAACACTCTGTATATTTGAAAATAATTTTAGGTTATGTAGGAAATAGGTTCGCACAATATTTGTATTAAACATTTTTTGATATTTTCATTAATAAAGGAGCTATCGAAGAATCTCAGGGTCGTGGTGCACCCTGTATTTGATAGACTAATCAATAAATAAATAATAACGTTATTGGTATTAACTTAAGATTTCGATTCAAAATATTGTCACGCGAAGTAATCTTTAGTTTAAAGAAAAATAAAATACCTCCTAGTGTATTCTTTTTTATTATTAAAAATATAACATTTGTTTAATTGTTAGACGGATGAAATATACGAAAGATACGAAATAACAAATTTAAGAAGCGACGGAGGATATCAGGAGATATCGAAGATTACAATGGAAGAATTAGAAAAATCAGAAGCAAAATTAAAGATCGGAAAAGCCGCCGGTACAGACGGTATAACACCAGAAATTATTAAATACGTGGATGAATTAGAGAAAGAAGCACTGAGGGCTCTATTGAACGAACTAATAAAAATCAAGGAATGTACCAAGAGATTGGAACATTGGAATAATCTTACCATTATATAAGAAAGGGGACAAAAGGGAGTGTTCTAACTATAGAGGAATAACATTAATGAGTGTACCAGGGAAAATACTGGCAAGGGTAAAGGAAGGCAGACTAAAAGAAAAAATAGAAAGCACACTAGAAGAATCCCAATATGGTTTTAGAAGAGGAGGGAGTACACAAGACCGAGTCTTTATATTAAGACAAACAATAGAAAAGAGCTTAACAAAAAACAAGGAAATACATTTATGTTTTACAGACTTGGAAAAAGCATTCGATAAAATCAAAAGAAAAGACGTATAGAGGGGCCTAAGAAGAAAGGGAATAGAAATAGAAACAATCGACATAATAAAAGCGATGTTCGAAAAAACGGTAAATATTGTAAGAACACAAAATGAAGAATCGGCAGAGTTTGAAACAAAAGAGGGATTAAAACAAGGATGCGTGCTCAGTCCATTATTATTCTCAGTAGTCATAGATGGGGTAATAAAAGAAGTAAAACAAAAAATGAGACCGTTTCACCTAGGCAACTGAAAAATGGAAAAAATTAACATAATAGAGCTAATGTTCGCAGACGACATGGTCATAGTCGCGGGAACAGAAAAAAATCTGCAACATAATTTAGAAACTCTAAACCTGGAATTAGAAAAAATGTATATGAAAATAAATACTGAAAAAACTAAAACTATGATCGTTACAACAGAAAACAAAGGGCATAGCATCACTTTAAATGGGCTTAGGTTAGAACAGGTAGAAAGCTTTAAATAATTAGGGGTGATTATAGAGAAAAATGAAGGAATGGACACGGAAATAAGCGAAAGGACAGGAAATGTGGGAAGAATATTTAACAGTCCCAAAACCAACAAAAGTGGAAGTGGTCAAAAAGGTAGTAACTCCGGCACTTTTATACGGAAGTGAAACGTGGGCACTCACAAATAAAAATAGTAGCTGAGTGAATGCAGCAGAAATGAGTTTTCTAAGAAAAATCCAAGGAAAAATTAAAAAAGATAGAATCAGAAATGAAACATATAGAGAATAATTAAAGATAAAATCAGTTGAAACAAAAATACAGGAAAGGCAGCTGGGATGGTTGGGTCACATTTATAGGATGAAAGAAGAAAGATTAAGCAGAAAAGCATATGAAGCAAGAGCACAGGGAAAAAACAAAAGAGGTAGACCGAGAAAAACCTGGCACGACGAAGTTAAAAAAGCAGCAGCGGATAGAAACATCAAATGGAAAGACACAAAAAGGCTAGCACAAGACAGAAAAACATGGAAAAAAAGTCAGCACAACACAACTCAACAGTCCTACACCTAACAGTATAAGGACTCATGACTAAATAAATAAATTGTTTGACAGTTTTTGGTCAAAAATCAAGCATGTGTGCTAAATCATCCACCGCATTCACCAGATTTAGCACCGCGCGGCTACTTTCTGTTTTGAAAACGCAAATTCCATTTAAAGGAAAGTATTTTGATGACATTGACAGCATTGATTTAGAATCAACAGGTATATTGGAGGCTATACCACAAAACGAAAAAATAATTTGAATCACTATTAGATCGATGTAACAAGTGCATTCAATCAAAAGGAGATTATTTTGAATAAGTAAAAATTAAAATCTAAAAAAAGTGGTTTCGTTTTCATTTTACAGCACCGGTTTAAGAATTTTATTGCCAGACTGTGTATATTGCTCGATCCTTTGAATTCCTTTTTCGTCAATGCGTCAATGTTCGCGTATGAAAAACAGTGTTTTACGACTTTTACAACATTTTACCGAGTCAGCAGGGGTAGCAAGAACAGTGCAAATATTGTACAACGAGAAATTTTTGCTCGTTGCTTACCTGCACGTGTAGTGATTGCCTGAGGCCCTTAATGTATATTTTTTATGCTGCAGCATGTCAAGATGAGGCGATTTTATGAACTACAGACTAAACAAGCAGAAATTTCAATTACTCGGAAAACTTTGTAACGCAATATGAAAATCTTTTTGTGGCAAGAGATTTAATTTTCTTGTAAATGCAGTGTGTTCCAAATAGTTTATTCCACTGTTGGCGTGTCGCTTATATTAAAATCAACAGCTTAATTTAAAGATTATTACTCCTAATAATCTAAAGAGATAAAATATGTACAGTTCTGCACAAAGGTATGGAAATAGACAAATAGCTACAACACTATTAAATATATCACGATGAAGTTTGGTATCTGAGCGTTATGGTATTTTTCGGATTCGATGAAAATATTGACGTTGCAATACGACTTCCGGTTCAACCGAAAACGTACTCAAACTTTAATATTTTAAATAAAACATTTTTACATTTTTGGATTCCTTTCAAATTTAATTCAAAAATTGTATGAGTTTATATGGGTCTAAAGTCAACAGTTTTTGTGAAATGTACATTTTTATGAAAATGTTGAGCGATACAGCAATTTCAATTTTTTTTAACACTTCAAAACTTTAAAAAGGCTGTAGCAATTTTTTGGAAATTTATTGGCAATAGACAAGTTGACACTTTGCACTAGATACATTTAAAAAATATTATACAGAGCGTTTTTACGCTTGGTCAAACTTCTAAAACTTTAAACATCGATAATTCATTTTTCTTAAATAAAACACCTTATATGTTCTTACAGAGTCTTATGGCAAATTTAATTGTCCTTCAAAAACATTTAGCCTATTTCACACTTAAAAATTGATATTTTCTGAGATATCGCGATTTTATTGTTAATTATTAGGGCAACGTAATATATTCAAGTAGGCTATGAAGGTAGACAGTGGTAATTTTGGAAAAGTAATTGAGCAAGCTATACAGGGGTCGAAAGTAACGAAAATATTAATACATATTTTTTTTAGGGCCACGACACGGTGACCTCTACCTTAAGTTTCACTTTATACGAAATCGCGAGGCACCCAGAAGTCCAACAAAAAATCATAGAAGAGCAAAACGCGATATTCAAGGGCCAAACCAATATACCAGTCACATATAAACACTTGCAAGAAATGAACTATCTCCAGCTCGTAATAAAGGAGGCTCTGAGGCTTTATCCACCTGTGGCAATATTTATGCGAAAAATTCAAGAAGATGTTCAAGTTGGTAAGTAAATAAATATTCAACAAAATCCCGTCAATTGGCGCTATTATTTTTTTTAGGTAAATACTACCTTCCGCAGGGGACTATAATCGTTTTTAATACGTTTGTACTTCACCGATCGCCTATTTATTTCCACAATCCCGAACAGTTTATTCCTGAAAGATTCACCTTGGAAAATACGGTTGGATTACATCCATTTGTTTATGTACCGTTCAGCGCAGGACCTAGAAACTGCATAGGTAATTTCTGTTTATGCAAATGCTATAATGCTATTATAATATTCAAGCATTTTAAAATACGAGTTGTTATATCAACAACAAAAGTTAACTTAAGTAACAAAAACTTTTTATACAGGGTGGGGCATGGGAACCAAGTGTTTTTGAAATAAGTTTAAAATTATTATTTTTTGCTTAAAAAAAAATGTATTGGAAGAATAATATTTGCGAGAACACATAGCATTTCATAATCATGAACGGAAAACTACATCTGGCATGTGATGTCCGTTTTTGTTGACGCATTGTTGAAGGCGTTCACGAAAA
Source organism: Elmis aenea (assembly GCA_947652605.1). Taxonomy (NCBI): domain Eukaryota; kingdom Metazoa; phylum Arthropoda; class Insecta; order Coleoptera; family Elmidae; genus Elmis; species Elmis aenea. The sequence goes on from OX393577.1 coordinate 17,915,502, forward strand.
TTGGCCTCCACTTTTTCCAGCAGGTCTCCGTAGTTTTGGCTGATTCGTTGACGGATCGCTTCCTTTAATTCATGTAATTTACGGGGCTTAACCTCGTAGACACGAGACTTGAGGAACCCCTACAGAAAAAAAACGCATGTGTATAGGTCAGGGGACCGAGGGGGCCATAAAGCGTCGCCTAATCTTGAAATAAGACGGTTAGGAAACAGGGGGCGAAGAACTGTCATTAAAGCTCTGGCAGTGTGTGCCGTGGCTCCATCTTGCTGAAACCACAAAAGTTGATGATCAATCCTTCTGATGTGAATGTCTTCGAGCAGAGTGGCCTGAGCTCGCAGTACCGCTTGTCTGACCTTTTCAACGTTCTCTGTTCTTTGGGGGCTGGGCGGATTTTTTTCCATTATTGAGCCTCTTGTTCGAAGATTGTTTACCCAACGTAAAATTATGTCATGCGTGGGAATTAAGTCATTACTATGAATATTGAATCTGCAGCGAAACTGGCGCGGTCGCGGACTCGCCACTTCTAACAAAAGAATCATATGCGAACATGCGGTGCTCTAGCGTCCACGGCTCCATGTTAGTTACTGATAATAAAATGCTTTGAGCCAAAGAATCGAATGACACCTGTCACACGACGCTCCTTTTTCTACTAATCAATCAAAAAACATATTTGGTTTCCGTGCCTCAACCTGTATTAACGTGCCTTTTTATCTATTTATTTAAGTGTTTTAAAAATAAAAAAGTTGGGGACCACTGCTCTAGTGTCTAGTCTAAAACAACATTTTTGCTGTGTCATTTGACGGTTGTTTTAAAACTCAACTTTGTGATATCTAGTTTAAACCACGAAGGATTACTTGTTCGCGAAGTCGCTCCCACGGGACATAATTATGTTGCTTTTAGCAGGGGATATTCATATGTATGTGTGGTGGTAAAAAAGCGTTCAATACCTTCAGGTGCATTTCAACAGAATTCAAACAATCAACGTTTTAACAATTTAACAACAGTATTTAGCTTGTTAGTACTTAAAACCAACCTTATTTATTAAAACTGAATTGCTTGTTCAAATTTAACCCTTAACTTTAATAATTTTATTGAAGAACTGCTACAGTATTTGAAACCAAACGAAACATACATTGGTACTGAATTAAAACAAAATACGTCGTTTATTTGACTATAATTGTTTGCCTGTTTTAGGACAAAAATTCGCCATGCTCGAGATGAAAGCCACCATATCAAAAATACTCCGAAATTACAATCTACTGCCAGCTGAACCAGAACACAAGTTAAATCTTTTTACAGATTCTATTTTAAAATCTTCTAACGGTGTGAAAATAAAGGTTGTAGCTCGTGAAAAGTGCTAGTAATCTATTAAAAGTAACATTAAAATTATTATAAGTTTTATATTACCAAAGTGGGAAATTAATTTTGTATTTTGTTTTAAATTAAAGATATTATTATTACCGTTGTATTTGCATTTTTAAATAATATTAATCGATTGTTGTGCAGAAGCAGATTCTTTTGCCGCCACGATGTGGTCGTTTTAATTTTAAAAGTTTCCACAGACCGACGCGGTGGCGGTGGCGGTGGCGGTCAGATTTAACCTTAGTGAGTGAGTGAGATCGTGCGTCCTACTTGTTTCCTAAGGTTACATATGACCGCTACCGCTACAGCCGCCGCGTCGGTCTGTGGAGACCTTAACGATTTTATAAAATTTTGATTGTAGTGCTTTTTCCATATAGATATTCAATATATTTTGATTGATATGAAATTTTGGTTATGACCATAATGACATATGATCTGTTTAATGAAAATGTTTTTAAGATAGCGACACTTCCGGAAATACCGGAAGTTGACGTCTACTTATTTTAGAGGAAGTTTTAATAGCATTCCCTAACCTAAGTTCAGTCGTTTTTTAGATTTTTGGACTTTTTTGATCTTCATCGTGATGCTCTACCGCCGCCATTTTTGAAGAAAAAACGCTTAAATTTAGACCATGCATAGAAGAAACCTTGGAGTCTATCCTGGAAATTTTGCAATCGATGCATTACTTACAGGATGTCCAAAATTTAATTTTCAAAAGAAAAAGGTAATACAACTTCAGACCACTAAAACTCATTTTTTTCGAATAAAATGGCCAAATTTTTCTAATGCAAAATTACATTTGTAGCCAAACACAAACATGTGAAGCCAAATCTACGATGAAATTGATCAGGTAGTCAACTATTTTTTTTTGAAATCACTATACTTTTTTAAATTTATTTAATTCTAAATTCTAAATTCTAGCTTAAATACCTACTAAAATTCTATGGAACGATTATCTAATCTTACTTCCTGAACTGTGAAATTATACTGCCTAAATTAGCTTTTCAATTGTTTTACTTATATTCCAAACACCGCATTTAAAACGACAGTTCTATATACGCACAAAAATGTTGATAGTGTTGAGTGTAGTTGGTTTATTATTGCTGGTAATCTTGTATTATGCGCGACAAAGGAAATACAAAGGAATTGAAGATATGCCGGGACCTCCGAATTTACCGTTCGTGGGTTGCGGATTTTCTTTAGGACTAGACAAGACTCGTAAGTACTAAAGGAATTTGATTTTGAGTATGTTAAGCAAAAGTGATATAATTGGAGTAGCTTTATCTCTCAAAATAAAAATTTCTGGTAAAAATTAACAATACGAAATTCAGCATAGGAAAAAAGATAAAGAGGAAATAATCACTTGATGATAAGTTAAAAAGTTCCTTATCTTTATATTTAGTTAAATCCTAGACAACCAATAAAAACTTTCTTCGATAATGAAAAAATGTAACGCATACGAATCCACTGGCATTATTATTAGGTAGGAGCAAAATAATTTTCGTTTTTTTTTTTAGTCATCTTGGGCGTTAAACAATTGATAAAAGTTTGAAATTCTTGCAATTTTACATCACTACTGGAAATTGGGGCAACGCGCCACTGATGCCGCACGAACTATACGTGTTGTGGAAGGTCAGGATACTATCTCTAATCGTACTGCACAAAATTGTTATATAAAATTCAAAAACGGCGATACCAGCCTTCAAAAGCAATCTCGTTCTGGGCGGCCCTCTATGGTAGACCAGGGGGCCCTACTTCAAGCCGTCGAGAGATTGCCAGCCACAACTAAGAAAAGTTATCGCACGAACTTGGGCTTTCGCGATGGACAATAGGTCGCCACCTACATAAGCTAGGTAAATCCAAAAACCGCTGTAGAGAAATATCCTATGATTTGTCACCGGAACAGGCAAGACGTCGGGTCAGTGTATGCAAAGAACTACTCAGCGACCCCCAAGACCATCGGTTTTTTCGCCGGATTGTGACCTGCGACAAAAAGTGGATCTACCTTCGTAATCCTAGTAGATCAAACCAGTGGTTAAGTAGGGGCCAACGTGGAGAACCTGTGTTAAAGCGCCGAACATTCGAAAGCAAGGTTATTCTTTGCGTCTGGTAGAATTACAAAGATGTGGTTCACTAAGTTGGTTCCTGATGGTCGAGTGATCACCGCGGAACTCTACCGCGAGCAGCTTGATCGCGTGTACCCATCCTTAAGCCTAGTCCAGATTGTAAACAAATGTTTCGGAACAGTGTTCATGAACAATGTTCCCGATGTTTCGGAACAGCTCAAATTTGTTTCTAGCTTGTTTCGGAACTGTTGCGAAACACAAAAAACCTTGTTCCTTGTTTCCCGTTGATATGGGAAACATTGGAACATTGAACAAGTTTTTTTGTCAAACACGGTTCAGTCAAACAGAGTTTTGGTTAGTGATTCTTGGTTATATTTTATACAATGTGGAATCAAGAGAAAACTTTACAACTCATAGAAAAAGTCCACAGTTCATCTTGTTTGTGGGATGTCACCTGTGGTGACTACAAAAATAGAAATAAAAAAAGGGATGCTTTTTTAAATATTGCGCAAGCATTTGATGTTACTGTTGCCGAAGTCGAAAAAAAAGTCCACATGCAAGTAAAATAAATAAATTGGCAGCACAAATTTCTGCAATAGCCTCACTGGACATGATAATCAGTTGAGAAACACCGAAACACTGACTTAAGTTTGGACGCGGAACAACGTATACAGATTGTTCCGAAACAATGTTTCGCAACTGTTCAGGCACAGTGTTCAATATTGTTCCGAAACATTTGTTTACAATCTGGACTAGGCTTAACAACATACCCTGCTTTGGTCACACAACGACGAGTGATGTTACAGCAAGACAACGCTAGACCGCATACGGCCCAAATTACCCTCCGGAAACTGGAGGACTTTGATAGGTTGGAAGTGCTGCACCCTGCATATAGTCCTGACCTAACACCATCGGATTACCACATGTTCCGATCAATGGCTCATTTCTTGACTGGGCAGGACTTTTCTAATGTTCAGGAAGTAGAATAAGGGTGTCGCGAGTTCTTCATCTCCAAGTCCCAAGAATGGTACCGAAGGGGAATTGAAAACGTGGCGAAAAAATGGATTAAGACCATCCAATATAATGGCCTATATTTAGATTTTTGATTAATTTAGTTTGTTAAAAATATTAAAAATAAATTCATGTTAAAAAACGAAAATACTTTTGCTCCTACCTAATACTATATATAGATTTACAACAATTCTTAGACGCACTACTAACAATCAGACAAACTTCTACACAAAATGAATTAATGAAAACAACATTACATGCATAAAAAAAGCGCCTTTAGTAAAAGGAAAATATGCTATGCAATTTAATTTCTGCGCCATGTTTTGGTACATAAGCTTTTCTTACGCCGCTGAATATCGGTTCGTATTTTAAAGTTGCACAACCATTACTTCTAGAGTTCTTTAAGAAGGGTATGAAACTGCAAGAAAAATATGGACCCGTTTGTCGACTTTGGCGTGAAACATCGCAGCCGTATGTGATGATAGCTGATCCCAATATTTTGCAGTTTTTTATGACCTCCATGAAATTTATAGACAAATCTGACGTCTATAAGTACTTCCATCCGTGGTTGGGGACTGGTTTGTGGACGAGTACAGGTATAAGACCTAGCCCTTAAAACAAGTAAATTCTTCAATTAGCGCAAAATGTTAATCCATTTTATAAACATACCTACAGACCTACACGTTTTTATTTAATTTTATTTAATAATCAAAAATCTATAATTACAATTTTAACAGTTAATTATTTCGCTTAAACGGGGTAGTTTGCATAGTATTTCCTTTTTTCTCGTCTCCTATATTTTATCAGTGTTTTATTGAAATGTTGGTATCAAATTACATATCGCGCTAACTGGAGAACCGTGTAAACCCAAATCGTGCTAATTGGGGCGTTGCTGTGTTAATTTTAAAACTTCCACAAATATAATTAGGTTATATTTAAAGGTAAAAAATGGCAAAAAAGACGTAAGATTATAACACCGACTTTCCATTTCAAAATACTAGAGCAATTCGTAGATGTTTTTGATTCAACGAGTGATGTATTAGTGGAAAAATTGTTCGCGGAGGTGGGCAACCCCTCTGTTAACATCTATCAGTATGTTAACAACTGTGCCTTAGACGTAATCTGCGGTGAGTAGAGCAAAACAAAATTGCGCATTGATAAAAAATGAGCTACTTTCAGAAACTGCGATGGGAACTTCCATAAACGCCCAAACAACTGGAGAATCGGAATACATTAAAGCTGTAAAAGGATTTTTAAACATTTGTTTAGAAAGGGATTTTTCCTTACTGAAAAATTTTGATTGGTTATTTAAATACACTAGGCAATATAAAGAACAGCAAAAATTGACGAAAATATTACACGATTTTACCAATTACGTTATATTAAAAAGAAGAAGGGAATTAATAGAAAGACCAGCTATGGATACCAATAGACCATCTTATAAAAATAAAATAGCGTTTCTTGATCTCTTATTGCAAGCTTCAGATAACGGACAACCACTATCAAATGAAGATATAAGAGAGGAAGTTGACACTTTTATGTTTGGAGTAAGTTACTATTTTAAGCTGGATCCACACCAATAAAAATTTGCTTGTGCGTTGTATTTGACACAAATTTGCTTGTGTTCGTCGAAATTTTTGTTGGTGTGGACTGTGCGCCGCATAGAAATGCACGCAAATAATTTCGTGACGAACAACGCACGCTATCCATCGTGCTGTCGGTTTTTAGCCAACTTCAAAGAGATTTGCGCCGCACAGTCTTGTCAATGTGGACTTGATTTTGAGTGCATTGTTCTGCATAAAGAAACGTGCACAAGTGGATTCGGCCGTTCAACGCACAAGATAACTATTTACGTGGTAAAATACTTAACCAGATTTAAATTTGCGCCGCAAATGTTTGTGTTGAATTTGAAATACAAAATACAACATAAATTTTTATTGATGTGGATCCAGCTTTAGAAGGTGTCCTTACATCTAACACAATAGTTATAATTGCATATAGTTATAATTTGCCCTCTTCTGCCATTACGATGTGGAGGTGTGAGGGTATACAAAAATGTTCCACCCTTATCTGCGTTTCCGCTTCTGTTTTATTTGAATTTATTAAAATATTATTATTATTTATATGACTTATCATATTTTTCTCAGGGTTGACTGTCGAAGGCCTGCTGTAGATCTACAAGGCATAAAAACTAATACGATGATTTGGATTTTGCTTCTGCTAGGTTTTCAGTTACTTCAGTTCTGTTTTTGGTTGTATAGTGAATATCAATAATTTAAAAAAAATTAAGTTGACTAAAGTTTTCACTAATAACGTAAAAAGTACTTGACATTTATATTTCACACCATAAAATTTCAAATGTATGCATTTGTTACTGTTTTAGATCAACATAGCTTATGATTATTATGTTAAAAATTCAAACCACTGATTATTTACGTTTTAAGTTGAATTTTAAATGGTAATCAATTCAAAGTTTTTTTTCAAGATTTCCATATTTTCTTTCTGGTAAACTGTCGAAGACCTGCTGCGGAATTGTTCATGTTTTAGGTCAACTTGATACATAGTTTATGATTATTTCGCTAAGAATTCAAAGCACTAAATTCATGTTTTAAGATGAATTTTAAATGTTAATTAATTCAAGTTTTTGTATTAGGGCCATGATACGGTTACATCCGCACTAGCGTTTGCTCTTTATGAAATAGCTAGACACGAAGAGGTACAAAATAAAATAGTCGAAGAATTAAATACAATACTTTCCGGAAAAACCGACAGCTCCGTAAGCCACGCAGAGCTGCAAGAAATGCAATACTTGAAACTGGTTATAAAAGAGACGCTACGATTATACCCATCCGGAGCAGTATACCAAAGACAAATTGCTGAAGATACAGAATTTGGTAATCGATCGGGCCCTTATTGGCTATAAATAATTAATGGATGAATTATATTGTTTTAGGCTATTACCGTTATCCTAAAGGTACAAATATCGTTATTAATGCCTTTGCTACGCATCGGCTTCCCCAATATTATCCGAATCCTGAAAAATTTATACCTGAACGATTTGAGCAAGATAATATGGTAGGAAAACATCCTTTTGCTTACATACCTTTTAGCGCAGGACCAAGAAATTGCATCGGTAATTATAACACACTTTCATTACCTACTTAAAAGAATAAGTAACTCTTTTCAAGAGCATATAACTTACCTATGACATACTGGTGAAGCATAATTCATACACAATACGATTTGACACTGCCATTGCAAATGTATGCTTTAAAACGGTTCTACTGTACTATTGAAGGTTTAATTAATTAAAAAAATGTTTAGTACATGGTAAGAATACGTACATATGTCTATATGTGCTTCGTATTTTACTGATAAAATATCTGACACTTCTGTACAAAATTTTATGAATAGACACACTTTAGAAAAATTCAAGAACCTACAACTTATTCACAAAGAATTGATTGACTGCTTCAACTCTGTATACAAAGCTTTAAGATCAAAATACTTTCGCAGCAGCTAACAGGCATCTTGTAAAATTGTTCGTTACATAGCGTTTGTTTGCATGATAAGGATTAAGTAATCATAATCCTTACATATAGGGAATCGTGGATCCTTCCCGCTACAGTTGTGGCAGGTAATTTACACAAAATTAATTTTGTAAAAATATAGCTTGTGATTTAAGTGATGTGTTGATATAAATGTTACGATATAACAGGTGTGCAGGGAAGGGTTGGTACAAGCAATTTTGTGTCATCATATTCCGCGGAAATTTGTACTTTCATGTAAAAGCCTTCGAATTTTGCCTATTTGATCTAAGTTTATTGTTCCCTTAAGTATCGTGCAGTATTTTTAGCGCAATTTTCTAGCGAAATTGCGCTTGTTAACTCATGATTTCTGTTCTGTGCGTCTGTGCGCACCAATCTTGCACTTCTATCTACTCCTCAACCAGACCACCTAGAGACTTCGGGTTTTCGGCATTATGTTAAGGAAAGTCTAATCTCGGGAACGCACAAAAAAAATCCAGGAAAAGATTTTGGATTTCCTGGAAATTCCGGAAAAACTCATGATTTCTGTTCTGTGCGTCTGTGCGCACCAATCTTGCACTTTTATCTACTCCTCAACCAGACCTCCTAGAGACTTTGGGTTTTCGGCATTATGTTAGGGAAGGTCTAATCTCGGGAACGCACAAACAAAAATCCGGGAAAAGATTTTGGATTTCCTGGAAATTCCGGAAAAACTCATAAAACTCATGATTTCTGTTCTGTGCGTCTGTGCGCACCAATCTTGCACTTCTATCTACTCCTTAACCAGACCACCTAGAGACTTCGGGTTTTCGGCATTATGTTAAGGAAGGTCTAATCTCGGGAACGCACAAAAAAAATCCAGGAAAAGATTTTGGAGTTCCTGGAAATTCCGGAAAAACTCATAAAACTCATGATTTCTGTTCTGTGCGTCTGTGCGCACCAATCTTGCACTTCTATCTACTCCTCAACCAGACCACTTAGAGACTTCGGGTTTTCGGCATTATGTTAAGGAAGGTCTAATCTCGGGAACGCACAAAAAAAATCCAGGAAAAGATTTTGGATTTCCTGGAAATTCCTACAAAATTCCGTTTTTTGCAAATTTCTCGGCAACCATAATAGCTATCGAGTTGAAACAAATTGCAATCGATAGCTTCTAAAATTTACAATAATATTAGAAAAAGAATTAATCAAAAGTCTTTCCTTTATGCTTCACCCATGAGGTGAAAAAATTGCGCTAAAACACTCACTGAGTTTGTATTACTTGTTTGTTATCAAACGAGCAGCATATGGCCACTTATGTGGACACTTCTCGGTAATTATAGGTTAATACGTTTGTACGCCACCGTGAACAAACGAATCAGTGAATATGAAGACACGGCTGTACTCTATTAGTGACGTATAATACTTAAAAAGTTGTGATTTAATTGTTTTTTGAATTCTAGGCCAAAAGTTTGCTATGTTGGAGATGAAGCTAATACTTTGCAAGATCCTGAAAAACTACAGGCTACTACCAGCCCAACCTGAACACAGATTGGATCTTGCTTTTGATGCAATGTTACATTCCTTAACTGGTGTACGAATTAGATTAGAAAATCGTTAAATGCACATGTTTAATAAGTTAATGATAAAACTATTACTAAATTAATACACTTATTTTTCACTAACGTATATGATTTTTTACTTAAATTGTTTGTTTCTTTTTAAAAATCGGACGATCGTGTGCGGATGCTATTTTCATAGTGGTGGTGCAAATAGTTGAAAAACCAAAGAATTTAATAAGCCATCCTACATAATGCTTTATCGATTTTTAAATCACCTTCGATCTAATTTAACTAAACGACGTAATTGAAATATTACAACGACAAATACCCTTTGCTTTAATAGACATTATTAGGGATACATTCACATAAAACACCATACAGATTTGTGTGAATGGTTGTTTATAAACTGAACTGATTTGTGTTTATTAGTATGGCTCCTTTTACAAAGTTTTATAAGTATGTACGAGGCACGTCCAGAAAGTAAGTGTACTAGATTTTTGTAGGCTTTAACAAATTTATTAAAAAAAAAACTTTTACATGGTTACATCAGAACATATATGTGAACTATTTTTCCACGTAATCGCCATCCCTCTCGATGCACGTAGTGAGACGAGGGATCAATTTTGTTATGCCTTGGTCAAAGAACTCTGCCGCCACCTCCTTTGCCCATTTGTTCACCCCCCCTTCACTTCCTCGTCAGTTGAAAATTTTTTCCCACCCATGTGCATCTTCAGGGAGGTGAAAGATGATAATCTAAAGGCGCCAGGTCAGGGGAATGCGCGAGGTGGTTCAAAACATCCCATCCGAACGACTCCAAAAGTTGCTTTGTTGCGTTGGTCGTGTGGGGTCTGGCATTGTCGTGCAGAAGGCAGACTCCCTTCTGCAGCAGTCCCCTCCTCTTGTTCTGAATTGCCCTTCTCAATTGTTTTAAGGTCTCACAATACCTAGAAGCATTGATGGTTTCACCCTGAGGTAAAAATTCGATCAAAATGATCCCTTTGTGGTCCCAAAACACGGATACCATGATGTTTTTGGCAGAAATCGTGGTTTTGAATTTTTTTGGCTGAGGGTGATGAGGTGTGACGCCATTGGGAGGACTGTCTCTTGGTTTCAGGGGTATAGTGGGCAACCCAAGTTTCGTCCCCTGTAACAATAGAGTGCAGAAAATCATCACCTTCAAGTTCATACCACTGCAAAAACTCTTTGGAGGTTGCCACTCGATTCAATTTGTGCTGCTCTGTCAGCGGTTTTGGGACCCACCTTGCACACAGTTTATGAAATCCGAGTGTTTCTGTGATTGTTTCGTGCAGCAGAGATCTGGAGATTTGTGGAAACATCACCGAAAGTTCATCAAATGTCAATCTGCGGTCGCCACAAACAGCTTCCTCAATTTTTTCAACAAGCGAATCAGTCAAAATCGACGGTCTTCCACTCCTATGCTCGTCGTGCACATCAGTACGACCGTTTTTAAATTCACGACACCATTTAAAGACACTCGTACGATTCATTACTCCTTCGCCATAAACCGATTTGATCTAGTTAAAAACTTCAGACGGATATTTTCCCTTCACAACGAGATAACGGATAACGCTGCGAATCTCGCACTTGGCGGCAGATTTGATCGACATCATTCACGGGAAACGTTGCTGTGACCACAGTTTTGCTCGTACTAAAGCGTTCTTGGGCTCGTTGAAAACGGGAGGAGCTAAGCTACACGGGCAGTGTGACGAACATAGCAAAACAAAATCTCTCTCTGCCCGTGTGGGCCCTAGTACACTTACTTTCTGGACGTGCCTCGTATTAAAATACACACTAGCGAATGAAACTAAAAAAATTTGACAAAATTAGATATTTAATTCCTCCACTACTTTAGAACCGATATTACCAATTTTTTTTAAAACAGTGTCGAATAGACCTCCAGTACATTTTATAGAAGTAATATCATAACGTAAAAATTTTCGCAGAAGAAAAAATGTATAAAGAACTTCAATTTTGTTTTGATGTAAGTTGTAAAGCTTTTGTCCCCATGACATAAAGCTTTCCAAAACTTTTCATGGAATCTAACATGTTCAATCCGACTTTGACATTTACACAATCAAATCAATTTTACGAGTAGCTACATGCAACATAATGACGGCGACGTTTTTTCGAAAGGGAAAAGACCCACACAGAGATGGAACCTCTATGGAATAAGTTTATAATCTAAAACAAACGATATAATTAGGATAGCCATGATCATTGGGAGATCTTCGATAAGCACAATTTACTGACCACGTTAAAATTTGTAATGTAACCTTTTTCATCATTATTTTTTGTAAAACTAAATAAGCTAATTGAATTTAGCTAGAACTGAACATACGTACTTGACTTGAATTCAATCACATTGTAAATTATCAACTTAAACAACACAACGTTGCTAATTCAACTGAAGGTTGTAACAAAATCATGCAGACACATAAGATGATTCGTTTATAACTGTAAACTTAGTTTTGATGTGATTTTACACGATGGGTGTACTTTTAGGAGTTTTTATTTAATAACAGCCTTTAATGGTAAGCGTTTACTATATGAGAGCCATTAATTTTAAATGTGGCATAAGTCACTTTTATGTTATTTTGAGATTTTAAATGTTTTGCATTTTAATGTGCATAAACAAAAAAAATGCAGCCATCATATCTTTGTTAAAAAAGAGTATTTACTTTTAACATGCTCCAATACGAGCCCTTAAAAAATGTCCGGCCCGCGGATTTATTTCAAATTCACTATTCGGACCACGCACGGCCTTGTCGAAGTTGCACATGCCTGTATTATATCATTGTCATTAATTAATTGGAGTGAAGTCTTCGGCCATTTCACTTTTTAAAATAATTGTGGTTTGGGTATATTGGGAAACAAATCAATAATCTATTTTTAATTATTTTGATAGCAAATTTAATTCTAAATCCGTTCGTGGGTCAGGTCTAGCTTCGATGCTTACAAAAAATGTGCGGAACCATTAGCTAATCTTACTCTCTGAACGCTTAAAGTTTTACTTCGCCTATTGCGAATTAGGAATTGGCCTAAATTTGCTTTTTAATTAAGTTGTAGTTATATTCCAAACACCACATTTAAAACAACAGTTCTATCTATATACGCACGAACATGTTGATGGTGTTGGGGGTAGTTGGTTTATTGTTGCTGGTAATCTTGTATTATGCGCGACAAAGGAAATACAAAGGAATTGAGGATATGCCGGGACCTCCGAATTTACCGTTTGTGGGTTGCGGATTTTCTTTTGGACTAGACAAGACTCGTAAGTACTAAATGATTTTTTTTTTTTTATAATTAAGAACTTACAGTTGTGTACAGCCGGGGCCAGCAAAATGCGAGAAAAGTGGTGGGGATAAAGGCCGACCGTTCATTACTTGCTTATTTTTGCTGTACCTTTAATTATTGTGCTGGTCTCGAATACGAGATAATTTAAAACAACTTGTATCTCCAACCTTACAGTGAGGTACATTTAAAGCAAAAACTTTTACGTCATTATTGTTTGCTCTTCTTTTCTAATTTTTTTTCCTGGTCTATAATATGGGATAATTAAAAAAAAGTTTTGTACCTCCAACTTCACGGTGAGGTACACTTGCAAAAAAATCAATTAACTGTTTACGTCATGTTTTGCAAATTTTTGCTTTACTTTTTAATATTTTTGCTGGTCGCTTCCACAAATAACAAATGTATTTCAATATTTTCCAAAACATTATTAAATAATTATCCAAAATTTGTTAATGATCAACGTAGAGAAAAAGTAAACAAAAACTTGAGAAAATTAGAAACGTACCTATAATAGTAATTAGAAAATGTACATAATATTCTTCTATAGCCAGGCATATAGTACCATAGGAAAGTATTTGGCATTGGTCTTTATCCCCACTATTCAAAAATTTAATGAGTCGGACCGCTAGTATAACGATGGTCCCGGTACAGCTCTTGGCAAAGGTGCTTAGCAGGGCTGTCGAGAGAGAAAATTTCCAGAGCCCGAAATTCACAGGGACCCAGATATCATCCCAAACTTTGCTTTTTAGTAAATACATTTTCAAATAATTTATAAACTTGGGGCCCACGTAAAATTTATCCCCCGGGTCCGGCAACGTCTCTCGTCGCTCCTTGGCGCTTGGCAATCATGAAACAAAATTGAACATCCACTGGTATCATTACTTATAATTCTAGACCAGGGGTGGGCAAAACTTTTGATGGTCGGGCCACATTGCGGATGAAAATTTGACCGCGGGCCAAACAATTTCTTTTTCTAATTTTAAGTATAGTTTTTGCTAAAGAGGTTATTTAATAAATTTTAAAACCAATATTTTTGAATCAAAACATGTAGGTATTTATTAAGCAATTTAAAGAAAAAAATTGAAAAGAAAATGTTTAAACATTAATATTAGATAATTATCAAAGTGTACAATACTCATACAACATAAAACAACAAAATGAATAAAAAATTTATAAAATAATTTTAACAGTTTTTACAACATAATTTTTTTTTTTTTTTTACTAAATACAGCCAACTATGGGTTCTATTTAAAAAAATACAACTATGTCACAAATCAAATTTCGTTTTTTTTTTTGAAAAATTGACTACGCCACTGCATTCTTATCAAAAAAGTGCCTGTAGAACGTCAACATTATTTTTGTTTATTTTCATAAACAAGCGAGCTACAGTAATAAAACGAAAAATCGAGTTATCGGCGATAACTCGAAAACAAAAGACGATAACCAATTTTAGTTTTCAGTATAACTTTTTCTCGAAAAAAGAGATCGAGGATGCGCGGTCCGTTTTTTGATACCTCTTATAGTTACCGAGATTCCCTATTAAAACATCGAAATTTGCCCACCCTGTACAACCATTATTTCTAGAGTTTTTTAAGAAGGCTATGAAACTGCAAGAGAAATATGGACCCGTTTGTCGAATTTGGCGTGAAAGATCCCAGCCGTATGTGATGGTAGCTGATCCCAATGTTTTGGAGTTTTTTATGACCTCCATGAAATTTATAGACAAATCTGACGTCTATAAGTATCTCCATCCGTGGTTGGGAACTGGTTTGTTGACAAGTACGGGTAGGTATAACAACTAACCATTTTAATATGGTAAATTCCTCAATTATCGCAAAATGTTAAACATGTTTTTAAACATACACGTTTTTATGATTATTTAATGCATTATTATATGCAGAATAATAATGAAAATATTTGAAATAATCAAAATTTTATTAATTATAATTTTAATAGTTAATTATTTATTATTTATATAAACGGGGTGGTTTACGTAATATTCTCTTTCTCCTTGTCTCCTTTATTTTATCAGTGCTTTAACGTAATGTTGGTATTAATATACAAATCGCTTTAACTGAATAACCGTGTAAATCCGAATCGCGCTCTGGAGTGTTGCTGTATTAATTGAAAAACTTCCACAGACATAATTAAACTATATTTAAGGTAAAAAATGGAAAATAAGACGTAAGATCATAACACCGGCATTCCATTTCAAAATACTGGAGCAATTCGTCGATGTTTTTGATTCAATAGGAGATGTATTAGTGGAAAAGTTGTTGGCGGAGGTGGGCAACCCCTCTGTTAACATTTATCAGTACGTTAACAACTGTGCCTTAGACGTGATCTGCGGTGAGTTCAGAAAAACAAAACCGTGAATTCATAAAAAAACGAGCACCTTTCAGAAACTGCCATGGGAACTTCCATAAACGCCCAAACAACTGAGGAATCGGAATACATCAAAGCTGTAAAAGGATTTTTAAACATTTGTTTAGATAGGGATTTTTCCTCACTGAAATACTCTGATTGGTTATTTAAATACTCTAGGCAATATAAAGAACAGCAAAAATTGACTAAAAAACTACACGATTTTACCAATTACGTTATATTAAAAAGAAGAAGGGAATTAAAAGAAAGACCAGCTATGGATACCAATGGACCATCTTATAAAAATAAAATAGCGTTTCTTGATCTCTTATTGCAAGCTTCAGATGACGGACAACCACTATCAAATGAAGATATAAGAGAGGAAGTTGACACTTTTATGTTTGAAGTAAGTTGCTATTTCAGCAGGTGCCCTGATAAATAATGCAGTAGTTATATAAAGTTTAGGAGTGATCAAAAACAAGGTTGTTTTTTTAGTTTAAATAGGCTTTATTTATGTCAATTTTTATTACTATTATTCCTACATGTTTCGTTGGGTAGTTTTTCCAACATCTTTAGGTTGTAGTTACTATTTACAATTAATTTTTAATTGTTTTTTACACCTGCATTGGTCATAAAATTCTTCGAAACTAGATTGGTTCTTGTAACATTTCTAGTCCCCTCATATATACTTCTAATGGCACTAATTAAAGTTAAGTAAACTCTTTGTTTTTTAAGATTTTCCATATTTTGTTCCTGGATAAACTGTCGAAGGCGTGTTGCAGGATTTGTTCATGTTTTAGGTCAACTTGATACAAAGTTTATGATTATTCCGCTAAGAATTCAAAGCACTAAATTCACGTTTTCAGATGAATTTTAAATGTTAATTAATTCAAGTTTTTGTATTAGGGCCATGATACGGTTACATCCGCACTAGCGTTTGCTCTTTACGAAATAGCTAGACACGAAGAGGTACAAAATAAAATAGTCGAAGAATTAAATAAAATATTTTCCGGAAAAACCGA
The DNA here is from genome assembly GCA_947652605.1 of Elmis aenea. Lineage (NCBI taxonomy): Eukaryota > Metazoa > Arthropoda > Insecta > Coleoptera > Elmidae > Elmis > Elmis aenea. The sequence continues at coordinate 17,931,704 of OX393577.1, forward strand.
CAGGTCCGTAACCCATGCAGAGCTGCAAGAAATGCAATATTTACAACTGGTTATAAAAGAGACGCTACGATTATACCCATCCGTAGCAGTATACCAAAGACAAATTGCTGAAGATACAGAATTTGGTAATCGAACGGGTCCTTATTGGCTATAAATAATTAATGGATGATTGTTTTAGGCAATTACCGTTATCCTAAAGGTACAAATATTATTATTAATGCCTTTGCTACGCATCGGCTTCCCCAATATTATCCGAACCCTGAAAAATTTATACCTGAACGATTTGAGCAAGATAATATGGTAGGAAAACATCCTTTTGCTTACATACCTTTTAGCGCAGGACCACGAAATTGCATCGGTAATTATAATACACTTTCATTACTTAAAAGAATGAAGAACTCTTTTCAAGAGCCTATAACTTATCTACGACATACTGGTGAAGCATAATTCATACACGATAGGATTTGCCACTGCCATTGCTAATTTATGCAAATCTAAAACGTTTCTAATGTACGGTATACAAAAAGTTTAGCTACTATTGAAGGTTTCAGTAACTGAATAATGGTACAAAAGTTTGTGGACAGAAATTTCACAAGAGAACCTCACTTGGTGGTACTAAAGTCGGTTGATGGGACTAAGATTTTCCGAAAGAAGATCGTGAATGAAGAAGAGTTCCAACTTTTTTGGATCCGGAAACTCAAAACTTACCGTTGAAACTCAATTTTTATTTTCAACAAATTGCACGAAAAAGTTTAAATACCAGGTGTAAATGAACGCTGGCACAATTTCTTTTTTTTCTTTAGTTTTAATTTAAGATAAATAGCATTTTAGACACATGATATGTGTAAAAAATCGGATTTTTTGAACACAAGCAAACAATTGTTTCACTTCCGGTTTCGCCGAAAATGACCCAAACTTTGTTATTTTAAATTGTAAACCCCGTATATTTTTACTATTTTGGGAAGAGGAAGCAATTTTGAGTACAATAGCATCATTTTGGTTAATTTTTATAACCTCAAATAGCCAAAGTTCATTTACACCTGGAAATACAAATTTTCTTAAAATTGGATTTGGCACCAAAAAATTAAAAAAAAATTGTTATTTACGAATTGTTACTTTTAAAGAGAAAACTTGCATCTTGTTAATAAAACATAAAAGCATTATAATAATAATAATAATAATAATAGGCTTTATTTAGTATAAAAGAAACTATTTATACATCAATCTTTACAACTAGTACTTCAAATTAAAATTGCAGTTTTACATTGGTCTTACAACCTTCTTTAAACGCATGCAGATTAACAGAATATTTTAATTCGTTTGGTAATTGATTAAATAATTTTAGCCCTTTGTAATAGAGCGAGTTCTGTGTACTACTTTTTTTACATTTAGGCAGTCTAAAATGTTCTCTTTGTCTTGTTTCATAATCATGCTGTTCTTTGTTGTATATCAGATATTTACTCATATATCCTGGCATCATATTGTTTATACATTTATATATTAGAACCAAAACGTTATACACTGTATTTTGCCATATACATATTAAGGAACCCCAACTTATTATGCATATATTCAATTTTAGTTAATTTAGAACACTGTAATATGATACGCAAAGCTCTGTTTTGCTGCTTTTGTAATTTTTTCAGATCCCCTCATTACTTAGAAATATTATGCTACTGCAATAATTAAAGTATGGTTCTATTATTGTATGATTTAACAATAATTATTTACAAGTTCATGTTAACTTTAAGTACCAATTTAACCTATTTCGTGCAATTTTCAAAAATAAAAATTGAGTTTCAACGGTAAGTTTTAAGTTTCCGGGGACAAAAAAGTTGCTACTCTTCTTCATTTACGATCTTCTTTCGGAAAATCTTTGTCCCATCAACCGACTTTAGTACCACCAAGTGAGGTTCCCTTGTCAGACACGTTTCTGAAAAATTCAAGAACTTACAATTTAATCAAAAACAATTGATTGACTGATTCGTCTCTGTATACAAATTACAAAGGTTTCAGATCAAAATTAATTTCGAGGCAGCTAACAGGCATCTTGTAAAATTGTCTCGTTACTTGACTTTTGTGTGCATGCTAAGGATCAAGTAATCATAATCCTTATATACAGGGAATCGTGGATCCTTCCCGCTGTAGAGGTCAGGTAATGTACATAAGATTAATTTCGAGTAAAGATAGCTTGTGACTTAAGTGATGTCTTGATATAAATGTTACGATATAACACGTGTGCAGGGACGGACTGGTACAAACAATTTTGTCCTACACAAGGGCAGGACTTAATTATATTAATGCTACACGTCGGGTCTCCGTATGAGCGGGGATTTTGTTTCAACATATTCCGCGAAAATGTGTATTTTCAAGCAAAGTTTGATCAAACTTCATTGTCCCCTTATGTATCGCGCTGTACTTTCTTTTACATCAAACATGCAGCCTACAGCCATATATGTATGTGAACACTTCTCGATTATTTTTGGTTTTTTACTTTTGCACGCTACCATGAACAAACGAATCAGTGAATATGAAGACACGGCTGTACTCTATTAGTGACGTATAATACTTAAAAAGTTGTGATTTAATTGTTTTTTGAATTCTAGGCCAAAAGTTTGCTATGTTGGAGATGAAGGTAATACTTTGCAAGATCCTGAAAAACTACAAGCTACTACCAGCCCAACCTGAACACAGATTGGATCTTTTTTGTGATGCAATTTTGAAATCTGTAAATGGTGTACGAATTAGATTAGAAAATCGTTAAATGAACATGTTTAATAAATTAATAATAAAATAATTGCTAAATTGATACACTAATATCTCATTAACATACATAATTTTTAACTTAAATTAGTTACCTTATTTACATATACAGGGTGTTCCAGTGATCATAACTACCTGGAATATTTCGTCTTTTTCAAATAATGACCCAAACAAACACAAAACATTAATACGATTATATTGCAAGTGGCTCTTTTAAATGGGAGTAAATTATAAATTTAACTTTTATTCTGTAGTTGTTTCTAAAAAATTTCAATGGATTTTTTTGCACTTGGATCATCCCGTATATACAGTATTAACATAGCACAATCTTTATGTCTATAAACAATAATATCCTTACTGTAATGTCGAATATTACAGGTGTTCATAAAATTGATAACATTAGAATCACTGTTTTCTTTGAACTATGAAGTTTAATGCTGACTTTAAGATTAAGTTAGGTTTCAAAAATTTGCAATTAAATAACATAATTTTAAATTAGTATTTCAACGATAAAAAAACGCTATACCGGGTGATTCAGTTTGACTGTTGCACCTCTATGGCTTTGTTATTTTAAGAGAAACCCCCAATTAACCTTATATTTTTGTAAATCGTACAAAAATCTCTATCAAATGACATTAAAATGTTTTTTCTACGATGAAACGTATCAGACCTGGCTATAGTAAACTTTTTTTTTTGAAAACATATACTTTTTTGAGTATTGTATAGATAATTTAATTCTAAATAATTTTAAATAGGAATAAACTATGTATTAAACATTTTTCTGTAGCTGATTGTAAAAAAACGTTTTTCTTCGTATTTGGACCACCCTGTACATACAATATAAACATGAAACAAACTTTTTTGTCTGTAAACAATAATATCCTTATCTTTAAATGCGCTGAAATATTGAATATTATGTAAGTATTCATAAAATTGATAACATTAGAATCACTGTTATCTCTGAACTATGAAGTTTAATACTGACTTTGTTTTACTTGCGTTTCAAAGATTTGCAATAAACTAATATAATTTGAAAAAAGTGCTTCAGTGATACTGCAACAATATGTTTTTCTTGTTGTGTTTAGTGTTTTTAGTATGTTTAATATGTTTATATTATGCGAAACAAATACCTTTTAAGGCTCTTAATGATATGCCTGGACCTCCAAACATACCGCTATTTGGATCTGCCTTTTCGTTTGGCACAAACAGAAATAGTAGGTAAAAATTTTGAATTTTGTGATGCGATCGTACCAATTAATGTTTTACTTTTATTTAACAGATTAGAAGGGTCGTCATACCCTCCGCGCTACGTCTAAAGTGACCACACGTCCCGCTTTTGTTGGGACAGTCCTCACTTTTAATAATTTGCCACGCGTGCCGCGAGGTTTTAAGAATGTCCGCTTTTTAGCGTAAAAAAATTAAATGATGTGGTTCAATAAAACTTGAAAAACAAAACATGAATGGAGGTGTTCCTTCATTCATTTTCACTCCAATTATTATTCTCACAACATTATTTTACTATTGTAGAATGCGCAATATGTTTACCGGTAACAAATTTAGCGACCAAATAAGTTTAATTAAATACCAATAAAACACGGACGACAGAAAAATTAAAAAACAAGGATATCAATTAAAAAAGAAATTGTATAATGTATGATGAGGTAAAATATAATTATTTCTACTACCACTAATGTAAATAACTCTTACCGTATACTGCCTGCATGCATAGTAAGTCCTAACGCCGGGTAATCAAAACGCACACTTGTCTAGAAAGATCGAATTAGTTCTACGTCAAACACTGCCTGCATGCATAATAAGTGAGTTATAATGCACGGTAAGCAAAACGCACACTTGTCTAGAAATGTTAAAGTTGGCTTACGTCAAAATTGACAAGACAACGTAATTACACGTGTATATTAGCCAAAGAGCCGTTAAAATTGTAGGTATTATGTAATCGTAGAAAAATTAAGCTACATAACACGAGCTGTAAAGCAATCACGCACTCGTGGAAATACGCACTCGCCGCTACGCGGCTCCGTGCGCAACTTTTCCACTCGTGCGTAATATGCTTCTTAGAGCTCTTGTTATGTATGTAATATACTATAATGAATTCGTGCGAAAAATTTCATAAATTCATGATTAATGATCCAATGTTTTAATGAAAAATTTGCTCAGTCTTAAAATATGTAGGTAAAAAAATCATTTTTCTTATGGGCGAAGTTGGCTATGAAGTAGTTAAATCTGCTTCATTTTCCTAATCAGATATTACTTGCTATATCTGTGTTTATAAATAAGTAAAAAAATCAAGAAAAATCGCATTTTACCCATCACTTATCAAGCTATCTATGAAAATAGTAACAAAAAACAACTAATTTAATGTCAAATGACGGTTACCCTTTGTCTGCGGTATCATTTATTAGAATTTTATAGTATTGTTGTGTAATTCGATAGTCTTTGTATTAATTATGGCTACATTTAAAAATAACGAAAAATTGTACATGTTAAAATGCTACATTTTTTGCCATAAAGATTGTGTAGAAGCTGAGCGAATACACTTAAAGCTGTATCCCGAGAGAAAGCAACGAAGTGCGCGTAATTACAGAAATTTGGAAATAAATTTAAAAGAAGATGTTTTTTTTCGAGAAACCAACAAAAAATCCAAAACAAATCAATAAAGAATTAGAATTATCTGTTTCTATGGTTTCTATGGCAAAGAATGTAGCATTTTAACATATAAAATTTTTAATTAGTTGTTAATGTGCCCATAATTATATGATAACAAATGCTACAAATACTATCGAATTACACAATGCTATAAAATTCTAATAGGTAAAGGATACCGCAGACAAATAGTAACTATCATTTGACATTAAATTAGTTGTTTTTTGTTTTTATTTTCACAAATAGCTAGATAAGTGATTGCAAAAAACGATTTTTCTTGATTTTGTGACTTTTTTTGTAAAAATAGATATAGCAAGTAATATCTCATTTAAAAAATGAAAAAAAAACACATTAACTATTCGCAGCCCATAAGAAAAAGTTAATTAAGGGGTAATATCTCAAAATTGGTAAGCGATAAAAAAATTTAAAACTACAGTTACATTCTTCATTAAAAAGTACCTTAAGAATACACAAATAAAATTGATCTAATAAATAAGACAAAAAAAGTTATGAGAGAAAAAAGAAATTCGACATTTTCATATTTTTGCCATAACAACTGAGGTACAAGAAATTTTGCACTTTTAAAAATTGATTGTAGCTTCTCTTACACTTGGAAATAATTCATTTCATTTAAGCAAACCTGTTTCTCTTATAATAAGCGAGATCCCCATGCTGGAAATGTTATCTGGGACACCTAGTATATATTTACACAAAAGTTTCATGGCTATTTCAGAATACTTCCAATCATCAATGGCAATTCAAAGAAAGTATGGCCATATCATACGAGTTTGGGTACCGTGGATAGACCCATACGTGATGATAGTAGATCCAGATACCCTTGAAGTTATTATGAGTTCCATGAAATTCTTGGATAAAACCGACGAATACAAATACTTCGATGCTTGGTTATCAACTGGTCTCTTAATTAGCACAGGTACCTTAACAAAATGATCGATAAATGTTTATAAATAAACCGTGCATTAACAGCAAGAATGTACCATAAAAATCATATACAGGGTGTTTCTTCAATATTGCGAAAAAAATCGGGTGGTGATTCCTTATCGAAAATTAAGAGGGATCTTTATTATAAAAATTTTTCCTTACACTTCTCCTTTCGGAGTTACACCCCCCTAAAGGGGAGCGATATAATTAGGTTTTTATTTTATTTCTCAAATTTGGAGAAATGTAAGAGAATGATATTTAATATATGTCTTATACTTATTAAAAGGTTTTCCATAGTAGTATTTTTAATCATCTCCCATTTTCACAGGGGGCTAAAAAGTGCGACCCCTGTTGGTTTTTTTATCAGAACTTTATGGTGGGTTAAAATTTTGCAATTAAAAATGTTTGAAAGCTTGATTTATTTAGAATCTTCTTTTATCCTTTAGTTTTTCTCGTAAAACCTACAGTTTTTGAGTAAAAAATAAAATAAGTAAACATTAACCAACAAATATTCCGATATAAAACGAATCATTTTGGTGGTTGCCATGGTTTGTTTATGTTCATATTGGTAGAATTGACGGGTGTCTTAGCGTTGTCGCCGCGTTAACGTCAAAATGTATTACACCCGTCACTTCTACCCAACATAAACCAACCATGGTAATCACTAACCACCACAATGATTCGTTTTATATTGTAGTATTTGATGGTTCATTTATACTTATTTTATTTTTTACTCAAAAACTGTAGGTTTTACGAGAAAAATTAAAGAATAAAAGAAGTTTTTAAATAAATCCAACTTTCAAACAAAACATTTTTAATTGCAAAATTTCAACCCACCATAAAGTTCTGATGAAAAAACCAACAGGGGTCGCACTTTTCAGCCCCCTGTGAAGGTGGGAGATGATTAAAAATATTACTTTGGGAAACCTTTTATTAAGTATAAAACATCTGACTAATATCATTCTCCTACATTTATCTAAATTTGAGAAATAAAATAAAAACTTAATTTTATCGCTCTCCTTCAGGGGGATGTAACTCCGAAAGGAGACGTCTAAGGAAAAATTTGTATATGAAAGACCCCCTTAATTTTCGATAGAGAATCACCTCCCGTATTACAGTATTTAAGAAACACCCTGTATAGAAAGAGGGGGTGCGAAATACAAATTTAAAAAAATAAGCTGTCTTTAAAGAAGTTATATGTAATTTGGTACAAAAATCGACAGTAAAAGTGATAAATCTTAACAAATAAAAAAACCTTAAGTCTTTATTAAACATTGCTTTTAGGAGTTAAATGGCAAAAAAGACGAAAGATCATCACTCCAGCGTTCCATTTTAAAGTCCTGGAACAATTCGTTGATGTATTTAACTCCGCCGGAGATATTCTAATTCAGAAACTATCCGAGCAAGTTAATAAAGATTCAGTGAACATCTACCCTTTCATTAACAAGTGCGCGTTAGATGTAATCTGCGGTAAGATGCCAACTTTAAATAAAAATTACATTACAACCGCTAATTTAATTCAGAAACTGCGATGGGAACATCCGTTAACGCTCAGACAGGAGGAGATTCGGAATATATAAAAGCAGTTAGGGGTTTCTTAGATATTGTAATCCGTAGAGATTTTTCTTTGTGGAAGAAGTTCGATTGGCTCTATAAGTACTCAAAAGAGTATCAGAAAGAGAAAAAGCTGGTGAAAATTTTACATAATTTTACTCATTCCGTTATTATGAAAAGGCGAAAGGAACTGGAAAAGAAAGGACCAGTTGTTGTGGAAGACGGCGCGTACTATAAAAGGAAAATCGCTTTTCTGGATCTTTTACTGCAAGCTACAGACGACGGAAAACCGTTATCAAACGAAGACATAAGAGAAGAAGTCGATACTTTTATGTTTGAGGTATGTATAAAAGCATTTTGATAACAATCCTTTGTGAAAAAAAAACAATAGTAAGCAAGTTGAGATCGTTAATTGGCAGGTAACTTTATTTAGCAAATGTCAAAACCAGAAACGACAATGATAAAAATTGGTTTCTGTTTAAATAAGGCCAAATGTCAATAAGAAAAATTAGGTTCGAATTCATAAAATTATTTTGTTCACCGCTCGAAGTTGGTTCCGGCATGGGGCTTGGGGCCCCACGAAGGAAAATATAATAACAAAAAACGCTCTTCAAGTTAGAAGGGGCCCAAAGAAACTTGAAGTAGATAATATACAGGGTGTTTACTGACAGTATCGTACAAAGGACTTCACCATGCAAAAATAAATAGTTGCAAATATTGGCTCCTGATTATATAACGACAAAAGTGTAAATATAAAAGTTGTTCAGAATTAAAAACTAACAATTCTTCACTTACATTTTCAATTTGGTTAGTATTTCCGCTTCCTTTAAAAAGCTTAAAAAATATCGCGGTAGTCTGGTTTTCTACAGTTTTATGTGGATTTTATGCAACTTAACAATATGCAACAGGCCTTCTATGCCTAATTTCTATTGGCTATATCCTTTCCCTTCTGTCTTTCAATTTTTTTGTCCAATTTGTCACTCCTAGTTTTCTTATATCTTCTTCAACTTAGTCCAGTAATCTTTTTCTTGGTCAGCCTCTTTTTCCCTTGTCCATTTTGCTCGCTCTAAATATGTTTTTGTACTTCTTAGGTTTGGAAGGCGTTGCACGTAACCTCTGTGCCCTTATTACTTGGGTTATGGTTGGATCTTTGTATATTTGTTTCACTTCTTCATTTGTTATTTTTCGCTAAACCCCGGTGTCAGTTTTTATGCCTCCATATATCCTGCGTTTCATTTTTCATTCCTATCTTTCGAGGTCTTTTTTTTGTTTAGTGTCCAGGTTTCGCATGCATAAGTTACTGTAGGTCTTATTAAAGTTCTGTACATTCTTACTTTAGCCCTTCTTGATAGATTTTTCGATCTTAGTATTGCTGACAGGGACCCTACATATTTATTGCCTTTTTTGTTTTGATATTATTTCCGTTGTCGCTTTTATCAGTAATCTTTCCTCCAAGATATGTCAAGCTTCTTACTCTTTTAAAATATCGTTCTTGATTCTGTCGTATCTTAACTGTTATACAGGGTGTTTCTTAAGTATCGCAAAAAAATTCTGGAGGTGATTCCTGATCGAAAATTAAGAGGGGTCTTTCATATAAAATTTTTTCCTTAGACGGCTCTTTTCGGTTTTTATTTTATTTCTTAAATTTGGATAAATGTAGGAGAATAATATTTGGTAGATGTTTTATACTTATTGAAAGGTCTCCCATAGTAATATGTTTAATTATCACCTTCACAGGGGGCTGAAAAGTGCGACCCCTGTTGTTTTTTTTTTTATCAGAACGGTTTGGTTAAAATTTTGCAACTAAAAATTCGTTTTTTGAAAGCTTGATTTATTTAGAAACTTTTTTTATTCTTGAGTTTTTCTCGTAAAACCTACCGTTTTTGAGTAAAAAATAACATAAGTAAACACGAACCATCAAATATTTTAATATAAAACGATTCATTTTGGTGGTTGCCATGGTTTGTTTATGTTTATATTGGGTAGAATTGACAGATGTTATTTATTTTTGACGTTTAAGCGGCGACAACGCTATAACGCCCGTCAATTTCACCCAATATGAACATAAACAAACCATAGCAAGCACCAAAATGAATCGTTTTATGTTAGAATATTTGATGGTTCATGTTTACTTATTTTATTTTTTACTCAAAAACAGTAGGTTTTACGAGAACAAATATAGAATAAAAAAAGTTTCTAAATAAATCAAGCTTTTAAAAAACAAATTTTTAGTTGCAAAATTTTAACCAAAAAGTTCTGATAAAAAACCAACAAGGGTCGCACTTTTCAGCCCGCTGTAAAGGAGGGAGATGATTAAAATATTACTATGGGAAACCTTTCAATTAATTTTACCGCTCCCCTTTAGAGGGTTGTAACTCCGAAAGGAGACGTCTAAGGAAAAAATTTTATATGAAAGACCCCCTTAATTTTTGATAAGGAATCGCCTCCTGAAGTTTTTTGCAATACTTAAGAAACACCCTGTATATTCTACTTTTTCTTTGTCAATAATTTTAGTTCCCATTATTATGTATTTGGTGTTTACTTCGCAAATTTTTAGCCTCTTCTCTTTTGCTTGATCATCTAACTTCCCTACGATGTTTTGCAATTCTTGTTTTGCTTAACATATGATCGTGAAGAGGATACAGAATCATTTTTATGAATATTAGAATGAAAATCGTATTTGATATTTGTAAATTTATATTTGCATAGTCATTGTCCAGATAAAAATTGAACTTATTTGTAAATAAATCATTTTACAGGGTCACGATACAGTGTCATCAGCGATAAGCTTTACGCTGTATGAAATAGCAAGGCACCAAGACGTGCAAGATAAGATTATGGAAGAACTGAACACTATATTTCACGGAAAAATGGATGCACCGGCGACGTACGCTGACTTACAGGAAATGCAATACCTGCAGTTGGTAATCAAAGAGAGTCTACGCCTTTACCCATCTGTAGCCGTTTATTTTAGAAAACTTCCCGAGGATGTTAAAATAGGTGCGTAGGTAATTGCCGATTGTTGTAATCTACAGTCGAGTACGCTGTAAATTTTTAAACGTATTTTCAAATGTGTTCACAGGCAAATACCATTATCCCAAGGGAACGAATTTGGTAATTAACGCGTTTGGATTGCATCGCCTGCCCGAGTATTATCCTGAGCCCGAAAAGTTCATTCCAGAACGTTTTCTGCCTGAGAATATGATAGGAAAACATCCTTATGCTTATATACCGTTTAGCGCTGGGCCAAGAAACTGCATCGGTAATAATGATTGCATTAAGTTTGATACAAGCTGTATGTCTTTAGAGTAACATACAGTGTGTACCACATTCGAAGCTCGGCATAAGGTTCTAGCTCATTTAAAGGGTTTCGAAGGTACACAAAATTTGCTTGGGAGTCCATATTTTTAGCAATAGGGTGCCCACAATAGAGTTGATGATGACCCAAAACAAATAAAATTTTTAACACAAAACATATAAAGCTGGGTTTGCCTGATTTAAATTAGCTGATTTAAAAAAATTAAAATCATGATTTAAATTAAACTTTTTTTTCACGATTCAACGTCACACATCACATGAATTAAATGCACGTTTTACTTGCACTCGCTGAAACAACCGCCGGAAATATTGCCTATTGGCTTCTTATAGTTCAGGGAGAAATAAAGTCTCTACAGGAATTTTCTTGTTAGAGACGTATTCCGGTAGATTTACTTTGTAAATTTTCACAGTAATAATTAATTTTAGAGTCAAAAGATCTACAGCTTCATTCAGAAAGTCTGCAACAATTGGATACATTTTTTATTATCGATTTCTCAGAAAATTTTATTCTTGATAAAAGTTGATAAATAACCTAAAACTATTTTAAGATGGAAAAAAATGAATGACATTAAATTTTAAGTACATTAAAAACATTCGCAAAATTAAAATGCCCTTATTTTAAAACTTAAAAATTGTTTAGAAATCAAAAATATGACAATACGAACTTTTACGTTATAATTTCACTTTTGAATTGTATAGTAGTGTCAACATTCAAAAAGTTTGCAACTAATAGATAAGTTTTTTATTATCGATTAATCGAAACTTTTTATTCTTGTTGGTGCATGGTCTAAAACTTATTTTAAGTTTAAAAAAGTTCGATAAAAGTCCATACAACACCAGCTATTAGCGATTTTAGATCAATTCGCAAGATTAAAGTGCTCTTATTTAAGGAGTTCACAAAAAATCAAGGAAAAACGAAAATTTATTTAATATTATTTTTTAATTGTAAACAACTTTTTTTAAACTTTTTTTAAACTTTTTTAAAATTTTTAAATGAAGGGCACTTTACTCTTTTCGAATATTTCTAAAACCGTTAAAATCTAGTGTTATATTGAACTTTCTTTTTAACTTAAAATTAGGTTTAGATTAGGAAGCAACTTTTCTCAAAAATAAAATTATTTGAGAATCCAATAATAAAAAGTTTATTCATTTTTTCATTTTGATGTAAACTTACTATAAAAATAAAAAATGATATTTTAACGACAAATTTCACCTTTGGTCGTATTTTGGAAATCTTTCTCTATGAAGTTTTTTTTTGTAACTCTTATAATAAGGCTCTTGGAATATTTCTGAACCAACTTTTATCAAGAATAACGGTTTCTAAGAAATTTTTAATTAAAAAACTTTTTCATCTGTTAATACTTTTTGAATGGCGAATAGAAGATATAATGTAGGGTGAATAATGAATAAATTAGCTGTTAAAAGGAAAAATAGGCAAGTTTCTTAAAAATAAATCAAAAAAACCAAAAATTCGTGATTTTTTTGATTCTTTAAATTTAAATCAATGATTTTTGATTTTTTAAATAAAAATCAGCGATTTTTGATTTTTTAAATAAAAATCAATGATTTTTGATTTTTTAAATAAAAATTAAATTTTGCCCAACCCTGGTACAAAGTAAGAAGTTGCTTTAATGGTTTATCTTTATCTTTAAAAATTAAAGTACGCAAATGAGTTTTATTAGATTTTCTTAAAAAAAAAATAATTATAATTGTGCCAGGTTACCTTTATTTAAAAAAAAGTGCTGTGATTAAACAGTTTTGTTTTTTTACAGGTCAAAAGTTCGCAATGCTGGAAATGAAATCTTCAATCTCCAAGATACTAAGAAACTATAAATTATTGCCAACGATGCCAGAACATAAATTAAATCTCCAAAACTATTCAGTTTTAAAATCTCTTAACGGCATCTGTATCAGGTTGGAACATCGTTAAAATTGTAACAGCAGAAAATAAAATAAAGCGGTATACATATTAACAGCAATTTAACTTCGTTTTATAATTGTTAGGAAAGAAAAAATGTGTGTACTATAAAATATTATATAAAGAAAATCTCACTACCTTATCAATATTTTGTTTCATGACACAATTAATGAGGTGTTGCAAACAATTCTCTATATTTTCTTTTACAAAATTTATCATGATTTTACATTAAATGAATAACATTTCTGTAAAATTGTTTACTTATTTTTGAAAATTAAATCAATGAAATTAGTATTTTTAAACTAGAATAAAAACACTCTTGTGTCACTGAGGAGTTTCATACAGCTTAGGGTATTAGCTTTACTCCCGAGTTATTTTCACATAATGCAATTTAACCACAACATCCAGCTTTTCTATATTGTCGAGATACAGAGCAGAGATGCCCGAGGGCACGAACGGAAAAACAAAACAAATATCATATTAAAATTTTCATTATATGTATGTGAGAGAACTGTCTTCGCAAGCGAAAGAATTTTATAATAAAATTGTGTGACCCTGACGCCTGTTTTGATCTTATTATTATGCTTTGGATATATGGCATAATAAATGAAAAAACGAACGTGATGGAGAGTAATTTTTAAAGGAACAAATGCAGTATTACGTAAAGGATTTAAACGACGATGTAACTAAAAGCAATTGACATAAAAAAAATTTTTTTAGAAACGCTAGACCAGTCTCGAAATTCTCATTTTTTCGCAAGTAGCTTTATCATCTGTTTATTAAGTTAATAAATAATACAGAATCACTTACATTCGTTTTTGAAAGATGCTTGAAGCAAGTTTTGTCTCGAACTGAATGTAAACTAATAAAATTTGAAACCTTGAATTTTTTATTATGCCACGTTTTTGATAGGTTATTGTATTCGTTTGATGTTAGTATTGTACTGATTTTACGATGATACGCTTGTTAAATTTGTATTATTACCTGTGCGTTGCGTACTTAACAATGGTATTTACTGTGAGTAATGTTTTTTAGCTAAATATGCTGAGTGTACGAAATTCGAGGTCCACTAAAGGCAACTTCTTTACGCAAGTTCGTTAAAATGGAGCAGGAGTTTTCTATTTTTTAGAGCAACTTTACGACGTCACAGAAAAAGAACTTGAGATTTAAAAAGTAGTTTAAAAAAAGGTGACCCTCTAATTATTTTGAAATAAACATGCACGCGATATGCTGCGAATTTTTTATTCATTCCGGTTTTTCCCAATTTTCTCGGATACCGTTTAAGATATTTCCAATTTCTCTTCGGATTATTACTGAGCACCAAATTTAGCAACTTTGCCAAATGTAAACCTATATTATAGCTATTGTTATAAGCGAGATCCCCATGCCTAAACTCGAATTTCAATCACCCTGTATATACAAGGTGTTTCTTAAATATTGCGAAAGGAGGCGATTTCTTATGAAAAATTAAGGGGAGTCTTCTATATAATTTTTTTCCCCTAGACGTTTCCTTTCAGAGTTACACTCCCTAAAGGGGAGCGGTAAAATTAAGTTTTTATTTTATTTCTCAAATTTGGATAAAGTAGGAGAATGATATTCGGTAGATGTTTTATACATATTAAAAGATTTCCCTCAGTAATATTTTTAATTAGGCTTTTAAAAAAAAGTTTTTAAATTGCAAATTTTCTACCCACCCAAAAGTTCGGATAAAAAAACCAGGGGTCGCACTTTTCAGCCCCCTGTGAAGGTGGGAGATAAAATATCATTCCTTTTTGAGAAATTAAATAAAAACCTACTTTTACCGGTCCCCTTTAGGGAGGCGTACTCCTAGAAGAGACGTCTAAGGGACAATTTTTATATAAAAAAACCCCCTTAATTTTCGATAAGGAATCACCTCTCGATTTTTTTTTGCAATTTTAAGAAACACCCTGTATATACACGGATTTTTACGGCAATTTACCGCCTCTCCGTCCCCAGTTTCCTTTTCTTTCTGTCGTAACCAATTTTCTCCTCTAAACCTCTATTTATTTTTGCCTCTTTTATGTCTATCTACTCTTCAGATCCATGTTGGTCGTCCTCTCTTCTCGTTTGGAATCCATTCTAAAGATTTTCTGGGTAACTTACTTTCGTCCATCGTTTTAGTGTGTCCAAACCAGGTTAGCTATCTCGTTTTTACTACATCTGCTATGGTAATATTGATATTCGTGTTTTCTTCTATGGTCTCGTTTCTAACTCAGAATCATCTTGATTTTCCACAGCTTCTCCTTAAGCAGTTCATTTCAGTAGCTAACAATTTCCTCTTATTTTTATTACTTAAATCTCACACTTCTGCGCCATATTGTTGTACAATACATTTATACCTTCTTTTCTTTATTTCTTTGCCAATATATTTTTTTCAAAGTATCGAATTCAGCGATTTTATTACATTCCTGCCCTTATTGTTGTTGATTTCCTCGGCACTTTATCATGATTTGTTAAAAATGACTCCCAAATGTTTGCAATTTTTTTACTCCTTTTATGCTTCAGTTTCTAAAGGTAAGTCGTTTTTTTCTTTATTTCCTATTATCAAATACTCGGATTTGTTCATGTTTATTATTAATTTTGCCCGATCGTACTCTTCCTTTAATTTCCTCACCATGCAACTTAAGTCTTCTTCGTCTTCGGAAATCATTATTTTAATTATTTCACAATTAATTAATAGTTTGAGCTTAAAAGCAAAATTTCTTCTGCAACAACAAACACAATGTACCTCGACCAATTTCCTTTAAAAAGCACGGTTTGAAAGCTAACCTGTGAAAACCCCGCGTCGAATTTTCACCAACAAAAGTGGCAATGCAGAAACGTTCAATTTTATGGGATTGCGATCGGTTTTAAAACGAGGAAAGATGCAACACGAATACGTGGTTTCTAAAGACGTTCGAATATCTAATAAGACTGCACCACTGGGGCCCTATCGGTATTCCTTTCCGTAGTTTCTATTGATACGTTTTATATCCCACATTTTCCTGTACTTCGCTTATAAATTTCGCTTGGAAACGAATTCGGAGGTCAATTTAAAAACCAACTTATTGTATATTATAGGACTTCTAAGAAGTTTACGTTGAAACATAAAGTTTAATTTTCTAAACGTTTCTTCTTCTAAGGACAAGGCAAGATTTTTATTACTTAAATTCTTTCTTTAAACGTTTAATCTGGCGCGTACTAAAAACATTGTCCAATCTTTGTTAACTTTGCAATGGATTTATATTGGGTGTACAACACAACCCATTTTATACTTGTACGTGACCCGCTTTGAAAATAGTATTACAAGTTACAGGTTTTGTGTGACTGGGTTGCCTTTCATTCATCTTTTGTCGCATTATCTTGTTTATAAGAGTCAACTGAGCACTGCGGTTTGTGTGAATTATTTGAACATTCTTTTTATACTCTCTTTTACTTACAATTAGTTCGCATTAAAAGTCACACTGGCAAATCTTGTATCAAAAAAATGCTTTTAGAAAAAACAGGCAACGTTTGTATAACATGGTACTTTAAAAACACTTTTAGCTTTAATACTATAAGAGAATAGCAGAAATTTAATATTATTGTTCGAAATAAAATTTAGCAACTTTGCCGTAAGTAAACCAATTCTTTAGCTCTTAAAATAAGCGACAGCCTCACACTATTGAATTTTAATCGAGTTGTATAAAGCACGTTCACCTATATTGTGAAAGTATTTTACTGAGAGTACACTGTAAAATGAATTTCCGATTAATTTATGGCTACAATCAATTAAGCGCCAAAAGATAATTTCTTGGAAAACTGGGAAAATGATAAACATGTTTACTAGTACTGATATATCATTAACACGGTCAGTTTTACATGTCGCTAATTTGGTTTTATCAGGCACACTTGATATAGTCGAGGGCAAAATAAACATGCATAGATAATCCATGAATTAGGTCGTCCACTCCATTACCAACTACAAACTTTTGTATATAACTATAGGGCACCAATAGCTTATTAGCTTTTACATGGTTAATTGCAGTTTGATAGTTTATATTAATAAACAGGTTTAAATAATTTAAATGAATAACTTTACAAATAAGGAATAATTGTATGTTAAATTTATTACATTAAAAAAATATTTATTTAAGTACGAAGCTCATTCTATTACACAGTGTTTTTTAAGTATTACAAAAAAATTCGGGAGATGACTCTTTATAGAAAATTAAAGGGGGTTTTCATATAAATTTTTGTTCCTTAGATGTCTCCTTTCGGAGTTACACAGGGGTCGCCCTTTCCAGCCCCCTGTGAAGGTGGGAGATAATTAAAAATATTACTATGGGAAACCTTTTAATAAGTACCTATAAAATATCTACCAAATATTATTCTTCTACATTTATCCAAATTTGAGAAATAAAATAAAAACCTAATTTTACCGCTCCCCTTGAAGGTGTAACTCCGAAAGGAGACAAAAGGAGACATCTAAGGAAAAAAATGTATATGAAAGACCACCTTTAATTTTCGATAAAGAATCATATCCCGAATATTTTTGCACCCTGTATAATGTAATAGGTGCAGGGTGTTCCATATTCTATATTCAGGAGTAGGTACCTATCTCGTTAATTAGAATAGCTTGCGATAATTTGATTTAGATTTCCAAAACTAACTTTTCGTGATGAACTTGTGTTTTATCAGATTTGTAGTGGAAGTTTTATTTTTCTTCTACAAACAAATATTTAGACGATTTTAAAAGTTGATTATAACTTTTTTATTTTCACAACTTAAATTTAACGAAAATATCTCAAAAATTAAGATCGCTTCCAATATCGGTGGCCATCAAGTGCTAATAGAAGAGAATACTAACTAAAGCTCTACTATAATTTGTTTAATTTTTGAAAATAAAATAGCTTAATTTTTGAAACCTTCCTCTTATAAAAAATGTTATTAAGAAGTTGGTTTTGTGCAGTAGAAATTTTATACAAAAGTTTTAAATTTCATAATAAGAGATAAAATACCATAAAATAGTAAAAAGGTTTTTCAGGTTTATTCGTTATCGATTTAATATAAAAGCGTGCAAAGAAGTTGTTTCCACCCTTCTACCGACACAAAAAGATATCAGGGAATAGAATAATGCATTTTCGCAAAAACTGCGTCGATTTTTAAATTACACCTTAATGAAAGGCAAAAAGCTAAAATGTTTGTCTCAACTTCTTGGAGACAGCTTCAAACGAACCGACAGTAATTTGATAAGAAGCATTTCACCGCAAGAGAAAGTCGCATTTTATTTACTGCATTCGGTGAAGATGGGTAAATAATCTACCGGGTGTAAGCGAAATTAAGTTCAACCAATTTTTTCTTTAAATTAAAATGTATGCATCAAAACTTAGACCATAATGTTTGCTTATTTAAATTAAAAAGCTTAAAAATAAAAAATGTGTGCATTAATCTGTCACCACATTGTATAGAGAGGGAATGAGATGATAGATTAACAACGATTTATCAATTCATAAATCAAAGATATTAGAAAAAAATCTAAATCGAAACAGCATGATGTAAAACAACAAAAGTAATATAAAAAGATACTTAGCAAGAAGGTAAGGACACATTTAAGTTCAAACTACACTTTTAAAGCGTTAATAATATGCGAGAAACGAGCATTGGAAATTCCTGAAAGTCTCACCTTTTTTTTCAGGATTTTTGAACGGCTATATCTTTAAAGCTAATAACGCTAGCTCATTACAATTTTTAGGAATTCTTTTTAGCAGTATGGGATATTGCTTTTTAATATTTTAGTACCAAGAAAAATTTGCTAACGCTAAAAAATAAAAGAAAAACGAAAAGTTGTTTCTTATGTTTATGATCAAAATTTTTGATTTTGTTTTTCAAAAAGAACCACGTAAATGACTAGTTAAACTTAGTTTTTTCGTTTGCATATTCGGACGCATATTCATATAGGGACGGTAATAATTTCGTACGAATTTTTCGTTCAAGATTTTTAATTTCTGATTGACACCGTACTAGAAAATCGTATACGATTTTCTTAAACGAAAAAATAGTGTAGTATAAAACAGACTTTATAGTTTGCTCAACTGCCTCATAAAAAAAACGGTGTTAGGATTTCTGCTTGTCGCACAGTGATGTCTAAAAATTAAATTTCCGTGTATAATTCGTTTTCTTGTTCGATAATTGAAATCAGTTAATGTATAGATAAAACCGGTTATTATCAAACAATGCAAAATGTAACTAGTAAAGGTCGATAATTGGCGTGTTATCAGTTATGTGGCGTACTCACTGGGTGTACTTAGTGGCGACATAATTGGAAAATAAATTAAATAATCGACACAGTTTGATTAGGCAACCCATTAAACGTAATTGTTTGGAGGCCAGTACAATTAAACAGGCGTATGACAGTACATTGATAGCTCAAATTATTGATCCTTTCCTTATTGTTTAGGCCACCCTTAAACCATAAAAATTATAATATGTACAAAATGGTTTAGTATTTGTAACTTTCTGGGCGTTAGTAGGAGTTTTGGTGATGCCAAATTTATCCAAAAGATGTTTAAAAAACTTTATTAATGTCCGTCACAATCCGCACTTACTTTATTGGTATTAGTCGTATTTGATTAAATCTTCTTGAAGTTTCAATAATAATATGAGGGCGTATTTATATGTAATCAATCTAGCGATGAATATAAGTGAAAAATAAAAATTGTCAATCTGTTAAATAGCTGTGACATTTTGATCTTGTAGAGATAAGTTTCATCCAAATATATCGACTCTGTCGAGATCCCTACAATTTTTTCTTAACAAAAATAAGGTAAATTAAACTCGAGCATCAAAGTGAAATAAAATTTCTCACAAAGAATGACCGACTTGTATGGAAATAAAGCCCTATCTTTAATCCAAGTCAAATTTTGGTCTAAGCAGATTCGCTGAGGTAGGGGACACTATACACATACAGGATGATCCAAAATCACGTCGACCAGTTGAGGCAATAAGTGAAAACGTGGTTAAAAAAACTGAAGATTTGGTGCTGTCAGATTGGGGAATGCAGTTGTCTTTCTGTGCGAGGAAAGTTGGGGTAATCTCAGGGCCGGTCATCTGTATGTCGGGGCCAGGGTGCAAACAATTTTTTGGGGCCCCCTATAAACATTTTATTTTAAAAATGTCCACGTTGAACTAGTAAAATTGGAATTTTCAGATATACATATATGTACGTTCCTATATCCAATATTTCGGGTTGGTATTTACTGCAGTACATAATAAGTTTATTAACGAAAATTAAGTTTTTATTACAACACAACAAAACCACAATAATTTACTTTTTTTTAAATTCTATGAGACATCAGTTTTAGATTGGGCATTGAACAGCCCATTTTTCAATTATATTATATCTTCAAACTTTCTCATTGTAACTTCTTTTTTTTCGATGGATAATATTGCTAAAAATTACGGTTCTCTTGAGACATTGTATATTTGAGGTATGTTTTAAATAATTTTAATTTACTAGACGAGCGTTCTGCACCGACCACAGTGACCAGAAGTTTTAAATAAATTCTAAGTGCAATGTAAATGTTGGGGAAAACTTTAAACTTTATAATAAATATATTTTTGGACAAATAAAAGCAGATTGGGGGTTTGATTTTAAATGAGGATTTTTATTCTATTATATTTAATATTAAAAAACTTGGTTTGTTCACTTGTTTCTTATTTAAAACATCTAATTTTTTTTGTAAAATTTATTTACATATTTTTCAGTTCAGGCGAGCAAGTTTCTTTAACAAAAAACCAGTATTTTATAATTTTGTAAAATTTAAGGAACTGACTTAAATCGTTCGTCTATCTATAGAAATCAAGGTGTCGATCAGGACATAAACCAAAAAAATCTAATAATTTGCCACAGGGTCATTTAAAGTTTCACTAGAACCTATCTCATCGAAAAAACTTTGTTATTTTATTTATACGATGGGTAGAAATTTTTGCACTTCCACCTAGTCCTTAATCCTTAAAAAATTATTTATTTTCTTTTAATGACTTTTCGAATTCAATATGTTTAAATGTTAAAGTACGTGTTGCTCTGACTTTATAAGTAAAAAAGCTGATTCTGTCATGTCTTTGAAGCTAATAATTTATTATTATCCTCTGGTGGATATTTTGTTTTAATTTTTGTATTTTCGCTTTCCATTTCAAAAACGATATTATTTTACATAAAATTTGAACTGTTTCTGCCCTTTTATTCACTGGTTTTAAACAACTGTTACTTCTCATTAGTTTTTAATTTTTATTTTGAAAGTTTTCATTTCATTACAACTGATAACTTATTTTTTATCGATTGCCATTTTGGGGCCCAGGTGCATTGCACCCACTGCATCCCCCACTTGACCGGCCCTGCTCGACAATTTGGGTATAAAGAAAGTGTCTGTATGTTGGAATTCAAGGCTTCTTACGCTGGAGCAAAAAATTGTCAGGAAAGAAATTTCCCAAGATTATTTTATCGCTTCACAGTCTGATAAGAGCTTTTTTTTCACGAATTATTACCAGGGATGAGACTTGAGTGTATCATTGGGATTCTCCTATCAAACAAGAATCTATGCAGTGGGTTGACAAAGGTTCGCATCCCCCAATAAAAGCCGAAACAGTCTTCGGTCGGAAAACTAATGGCAATAATTTTTTGGGACGAGGAAGAGTCCTGCTTACTGAACATGTGGAAAGAGCCACTATAATCAATGGAAAGGTTTATTAGAAGATGATTCAAAGTTAAAAGAAGCGTTAAAATTGAATCGGCCTTCATCGCGGCAACTCGAGAAAAGTTGTGTGTAAGTGTAGAAGGAAGTTATGTAAAAACAATTTTTTTTTCGTTCTCCGACGTGTTTTCTTTCATGGCTAAACAGATTACATAAAAATACGCTCGTACCTTGGTCTCTTAAAAAAGAAAAGAAAAGAGAACCAATATTTTAACATCAAAAAACCAAAGCACAACTGCACCTACACAACAATTTTACCACCAAAACTAAACCAGGCACAAAATGGCCTGAAACAGATTTTAATTAAATCGAGATATTGGGTTTTAGTGGAAACTAATTTTGAATGGAACAAGGATTGATACTGAAGGCTCTTTTCCAAGTCCCTTTTAGACCGCAAGATTTCGATTAAGATCATCTGTGATTGACACTACAATGCAGCGTTGAAACACGTTGGTTTCTAAACTTCCAAATAAACTAATTAAAGCAATCCTAATTAGCAGTTGTAATAATCAATTATACGCTTTATGCTGTCAGCTGCCCTGAATAACGTAATTCGCGAGTCGGTGACTGCTGTAACCACAGAAGACATAATAAAAGTAGGCCCGGGGGCCGAATTAAGCAGATATTTATTTTATTCCTTTCATGGAATTATGTTCAATGAAAAGATTTTATAACCCTTCGTCAGTAGATTATTTTCTTAATTATCTATTATTGTCTTGCAGCTCTAGCGACAATATCATTAACAATGACGTTGATCTCTAGCTACGAAGAATTAGTTTAATCCATTTTTTCATTATTAAAATTATGCTTCCATTTTGTGTTTAAAATTATACCTTTCCTCTCTACATTTATACAAGATTTTTTGTGTTAAAAAATTTGAACACTTTTAAACAATATTGAACAACTGAAATCATGTTCCATTTTCACACTCGCGTGTTTATCCGTTTCTAAACGTCAACTTTTCAAAAAGATAATTGCCCTTTGAAACCAAAGAGACCAGAACAGTAAACTTACAGAACATTAAAAATTCATGTACGTTTTCAACTTGACATTTCACCAGCAACTTTTCTTTGTCTTTTTTGTAAGTTCTCGCACATCCAATACAATACAATACTGACTGACTTTGTGTGCCCTCGGATTATTAAACAACCTTTCTTGGAAAAAAGTCTTTGCATAAAATATATGTACACACAGTTTTAATTTTAATGTCTGTCGCTAGAAAACGAAAGTGAATATACTATTTCTTTTTATAACAACAAAATCCACTTAAAAACCTGACCAAAAATTAGTTTTTTTATCATTGATATCAATGATATGAGTCGTTTATTTTTAAAGTGGCATAAATAACTTTTTTCTACGACCACTAATGTAAATAACGCTTACCGCACAGCCTGCCTGCATAGTAAGTGGGTCCTTACGCACGGTAAGCAAAAAGCACAATTTTTTTAACGAAATGATCAAAGTAGACTCACGTCAAACACTTCCTGCATGCCTAGTAAGTGAGTTATAACGCACGGTAAGCAAAACGCACATTTGTCTAGAAATGTCAAAGAAGGCTAACGTCAAAATTGACAGGACAACGTAATTACATGTGTATATTAGCCAAAAAACCGTTAAAATCGTAGGTATTGTGATCGTAGAAAAAGTAAGCTACATAACACGAGTTGTAAAGCAGTTACGCACTCGTGGAAATACGCAACTTTTCTACTCGTGCTTAATATACTTCTTACAACTCTTGTTATGTAATATACTATTATGTTATTTTAAGATATTAAATGTTTTGTATTTTAATGTGCACAATAATATTTACGCTAACAATAGAGAAATGTCACTTATATTTGTTACTCGGTTACTTATATTTTCCTCAGTACACATTATTTCGACCAGACGTTAACGAATCACCATTTTTAATTACTGTCAAGTGACTTAAGTCATTTTCAAAATTAATACTTGGTAAAAACTACGGACTTATGTTGATTTTGTATGATGTGTTTTATTGAAGGAATTTTTAATGAATCAGTTGTTTAAGAAAATTGATGAGTAAATTATATTTTGTAGGCAATTTATAGAATGTATTTCTCTTTAAGTTTATTCAAGTATTTTTTTATTATCTTAATATTCAATAAATAATAAAGTAATAAGTCAATTCAACAGTACATTTTGAAATACAAGTATAAGTAATTTTATAAAGTTATTTCACATAAAAGTTAATTCATGAATATTGTTATTAATAGAAGTAATAGTCTTGATACATTTCACTTTGTTTTAAATTTTTAAAATAACTGTGGTGAATTGGTTGTATATGGAAAACAAATCTATCTTTATCCCATATTCAAAACAAATGTACTTGCACTTCTGTTAAACAATCAAACTTCTATTGATGTAAACAGCAATAATTTTGAAAAAAATCGCAAGTACAATTTTACAATATAAAAATACCATACATTTCTGTAATCGTTAACAGCTTCAAGCCATTTTTCGCAAAAAGTTACTTATGCGACTTTAAAAATAAACGGCTCATATATTCTCTTTTAATTAAATTTGGTACACTTTGCACTTCAATTAATAACTGTAATTAATGCATTGCTATGGTACTAAATAAAACTATTGGCAAATACATATACAACGTGTTTCAAAGATTATGAACAACTGAATAATATCGTTGATTTTAAGAAAAAACTTTTCACACATTTAATAAAATGGTGGAAAATTAGTTAACGGTTTCATAAAAATATATTCGAATTCCGATGTAAATAAAAATGGTTATTGGAATTTTTCTTAAAAAAAAAAAACTAGATAATTGAGGTGGTAGTGATTTTTGAAACACTCTGTGTTAAAGACAATTTCAGTATTGGGTTTTATGCAAAGCCAACCATTTCTAGTTTTCAAAAATCTTTGCATTTTAAAAGACTTGAAAGATCCATCACGTTCTTCTAGATATTAGTGCCAAAATATAACAGCAGAGTAATTCTACGGATGTTAGTAGCGCTATTGATTATCAAGGGAGATATAAATCTGAGAAGCTGTAAGCACACTCTTGCGATATCGATTACTTCCGCTTTTAAGTTCAAAACACAGCCAACTAACAAAAATAAATAAATCACATGTGAAAGAAGCAGAAAACGCAATGGGGAACGTTATGAAAACAATTTTACGAACCGTAGCAGTAAGAGCGACTCCGATCGATAGCTATATTTCCAACTGTCACTTCCCGATCTATTTATGGAAAAGTTCGTTTCCCTCGTGAAACAATTCCGGCACTACGAGTTCATAAAACGATGTCGAAGACTTCCTACTCCAATTTGAACAAGATTACTCAAATCATCGGTCAGCTTTTCACGGCCGTAATTTAGGCATTGACGTCAACAAGCACCGGAATTTTTATAAGAAATCTGTTGATGTTCGTCAAATGGTCAAAGATTTATAACAATCACATCGATTTTGCATTAAATATGCTTTAAATCACCATATAAATGTAACGGTATGCCGTATCGCATACTGGGTGACGTCATTTGCCTCACTACCATACACTCGTCATTTCAATGCTATGCAATTAACAGTCTTTAAAGCAAATTCTTATAAACACACGTTGCAAGAGCAATAATAATTCTTATTAGTAAAAACATTTAAACTACATGTATTAATGTTTCTATAAAAGTTTTCGTTCAGCACTACTTGGATTTTTTTGGAGCTAATGTTGAGTTTTAACAATGTTTACAGACGCAAAATTGTATGCAACGAACAGTGGCGGATCTTGATTTTGTGGGGCCCCAGGCGCAACCTGATCTGGGGGCCCCCTATTGACTACTAAGAATGGGATGGTTCACTAAAATGAACAATGCAGAAAATCATGTTTTTTTTTGGAATCAACAAAAACATAAACACAAAAATAAGATACGGAAATTAAAAAAATATTCTTAAGTATCTACTAAAAAAAAAACACATTCCCATTTAAAAGAAAAAATCACATCCCAGGTAAAAAAATCACAGTAAAATTCTGCATCATACAGAACAGGGTGGTCCAAATTCGATGGGATTGCATGGGTATCTCGCTTAATAGTCAAGATACAGAAACGGTTAAATTATCAAAAATGTGCAGTTTTTTGGAACAAACTCAGAACCGTTTTCAAAATTATATCATCATTTCCGGTTTTTTTAGTTATTAAAGAAAAACGGTTTTTTGGTTATATTTATAAAGTGTAATATCTCCCTTATTGTTTTAAATATAGAAAAAGTTTAGGAAGATTATTTTTAGAAAGTTTTAGGTAGATTTTGATAGTACTAAAAAAATATATTTACGCTCACCGTTACAAAGTTATGTCACAAACTCACCTTTTTTTAAATGGAAGCTTTAGTTGGCCTATTTAAATATTTAAATACCTTATTTTTTCCCTTTCGAAATATATAACGATTGATGTTTTTACGCAAGTTACAAAGGTTTTTTAATTTTTTTAAAGATGAGAAACAAAAAGTAGGCTGTGAAAACAAAAAAAAAACAACAAGAAAAACCAGAAATGATAGAATATAAGTATTTGAGAACTGTTCTGAGTTTGTCTCAAAAAACTGCACATTTTTGGTAATTTAACCGTTTTTATATCTTGACTGTAAGTGAGATATCCATATAATCACATCAAATTTGGACCACTCTGTACAGTACATCGGCTTGCAAGTTTTGGCGATTTGGAACCAAATTGACTATCTTTTTTGTACAGTTTACCATCTTTTTTTAATCTCTGGCATCAATGACTATTACCCAATACCCACTATGAAAATAGCTTTTAGAAGATGTTACAATTTGCCTACAATTATTATTTTATAATAATTCTAATATTAACAGACAATAAAAATTTAATTTTGGTTTTTGAGGATGATACACCCAACGATTCTGGGGCCCCCGCTTTGCTGAAGCCCCATGCGCCTGTGCGGTAATCCGCCACTGGCAACGAAACCATTAGCATTATTTTGTATAGCTTAAAAACTGTGGCATATAAAATATAAACTCAAACCAATCTTTTAACTATGTGAGCAATTACAAAAAATGATTGTAATTTTAAATCGGGTTTCTTGCAATTAAACGATTACGACAGCCAGTACAGTTGTTATAAAGAAAATTAAAACAAAAATGCAATATACAAAATCACGATAAAATAATAAGATTAAATCGATCGTATATCAATTTATCAATGATCTAAAAAGTAACAAAATATGCAGTTACATACCATATTTTAAGTTAATTTTATCCCTCCATATACAAGTATTGTACTACTGTCCTGGCAGCCTGTCGTCCTTTAGAAATTAAGCAATTTATTACGCGATTTTTCGATTTCTAGTTAAGAAATATAACAACCTAACACACCACGGATAGCCATTGAACTGGCTAAAACAACTTTTTTGTGCAACATATGGCGACGATAGTGTTCGATGTATGCGCGCGTCCTAAACAAGTAAAATGATGACTATTTGTAGCAAAAAACTGAAATCAATTGTATCTATTATTTCACCACGGTTAAAATTTGGTTTACCGAGAACATCACAAATTTTGATTAATTAAATTAATTAAAATAACTTATCTTTTAGATGAATAATCAAAAACAAATTTGAAGTTACCTTAAACCCAATTTTTTCAAAACGTAAGGATAAAAGAAATAAGTAGAAAATTCCATTTCTACCTTAAGGCTTGGATACTGTTAAATGGAGAAAAAAATATCCATCGATTTTTTTTTTGCAGACGATTTGACAATACTAGGTATATTAGAAAAAGAACTAAAGCAAAATATACACACAGCAAATTAATTTAAAAAAATATGGCAGTATTCAAATAGAAAACTAAAATAATTGAGAAACTTCAAATTAAGAAGCTGAAGAAAAGGAAATTAACAATAATAATCGACAAAGGTTGCAACTATCGATTTGTATCAGAATCAAACTAAATTTTGCCTGGTGTTTAGGCTACCTCATTTGCAGATCGATTAAGAAAATGAAAAAATGGACATTGAAAATAATAAATAACAAACTATGCAACAATTGATTTGTATTCAAATCGACCTTAATTTTGCTTGGTGTTGAGCCAAGCTCATTTACAGATCGAACTTGAAATTGCTGAAAATTGTTAAAGCGTATTTAACAGCCAATAAAAATTTTGATGTCAAAAATTTACTCCAAAAATTAAATTTTTTTACTCAAACACCTGGCGCTGTAAATAAAATGGCCATAAATTACAAGAGAACTACGTTAATTGCTCATAAAGTATACAAGAAGTGGGTAAACTATAAAATCCACACGCATAGGCCCTCAGGGACAATAAACGTTAAAGTCTTCGCAGAACGTCTAAATAAAATGAGATATTACAGAGTAAAATCGGATTCTGTTCCGAAAACCGTGTTGACATTGAATTTACCAACATAGTTGTGAAGAATTACACGTTGCAGTTTAAAATTCATTGCAAAGAACCGCAAATATATCTAGCATACACGTTGCGTCATCAGTATATAAAACAATTGCGGATGATGTTTTGTTTTATCCGGAATCGACCTTCTTGGATCAAACGTGCGGTTCACGTTTAAACCGTTTGCAAAAATTTGTATGTATCCGAGACTAATTTTACTACAAACATTTTCCTGTATAAATGAAACGACTTAGACCCATAAAATTACAACAGAAACATAAGCATTACAAACTTTTCTCATTAAATATCTTATAAATGTATCTCACGAATTCGCTTGTTTCTTTTAGTCTCAAGTTTCACAATGCCAAAACGTACTAACTTTCCCCATCTTACATTCCGGACTTTGTTAGTAATTTCGGTTGCTGTTTTAACCATTTATTTTATAAGATATAATTTGTAACATGTTACGTTTGACGAGCAAGACAAAGAAAAACGAAAATCGTTGATGGATTGATAACGCAAGTTGCTGTTTCTGTGTTTAGAATAATTTGTCAAGTACTCACCGACCATCTTGATGTACATGGCGTTTTGTTCTTTCGTATCGATGGTGACACCCTCGGTTACTTTCTGAAACAAAATAATCGTTGTGAATAACATGGCTAATCAAAAAAAAATTAATAAATAAAAAAATATTAATATATTATGTGACCAATTATTTTAATTTTACTTCAGTGGTATTTCATTTACTTTTAAATGAACAACATAGGACAAACACTGACGCATCATTTACTAAAACATGCAACACTTTAAAACTTCAAGTAAGTAAAACAAATTAAAGTTAAAATATTACGATCATAACTTGGAGTACAACGTCAAACTTAATTTTTTTCTGTGAACAAGCGATTTGTTGATAAATTTGCCCATCATAAGTAGAACACACTGCTCGTATGCACATGTGCTCATAAGAAATAATGACAAGGATGCAACTACAATAAAAAAGGATGACAACAGGAAACTAAAACCTTAAGACAGGCGGGCTTAGGTGGTTAAAAAATAATCCCCGGGAAATGCACAAAATTAAGGAGTTTGTTGTTAAAATTTGTGTTTTATTTGATTCTTACTGTGTAATAATTGTTCGAGACCTATACGTAACGTAAAAAAAACGTTTCAGGGCCAAAATTAAATACAATAAATAAAAGAGTAGTAAGTACCTACTCTTTCCCAACGGTGCGGCCAATGTACAATACGGTCACAGTATAAATATTATATAAACTACATTAAAATAAAAATCGAATCATATCCATTCACTCGTGATTTTAACTCCAAGGGGTTTGTTTCAATTTTCTTTAAGTATATAAATTAATTGATTAACAGAAAGTGACTATAATTTAGGTCTGTGACAAAATGTTTATTTTTTATTCAAACAGTTAATTAATTTTTCATCAAAGCTCTTGATAATGGCCAGGGAGAGCTGGCCGAAACGTCGACCGTATTAATATATTACGCGGGCAAGCTCCGAAGACTGAATTAAAAATAATAGTAACCGCGAAAATTTAAAACGAAACATTAATTGATTAATTATATATATTTTCGTTTTCTGTCGTTGTATTTGGGTCTTATTTATAAATTTACCGACTGAAATATTGGCAAGTGTGAAAGTCTTCAAGCAGGGAAAATCCAACTGGTAAAT
This sequence comes from Elmis aenea, assembly GCA_947652605.1. Taxonomy (NCBI): domain Eukaryota; kingdom Metazoa; phylum Arthropoda; class Insecta; order Coleoptera; family Elmidae; genus Elmis; species Elmis aenea. The sequence goes on from OX393577.1 coordinate 17,961,667, forward strand.
GTATGTTTTTCGATTTTCGTTCAGTCAAGCCAATTTATAAATTATCGAATTCGGAAATGGAGAAAATCCCGCGGGAGAAAATTGTTTGTCGATGTTTACTTTAGGAGGTTTGAAAAGCAAAATGTAGTCCCGAGGCCAGAGATAACATAATATAACCGTCCGATGTCTTCGATTTGCTTCAATATATGGAAAAGCGAATTAAGTTTGTTCTGGAAGAATCTCCAGGATTTGAAAATGTTTTAGTTGGTTTAGATTACAAAAGAATAAAAATATTTAAGGGTAGACATCAGAATTGAAAGTCAGTAATTCTTTAATGTAGAGCATTTTATTCTAACAAAATTAAAATTTCATAAAATGACCGATCTACAATTTTATTTAAACAAATTATACTATATTATTATTAGCACAGTGTTTAATATTTTAAGTGTTAATAAGCAACATTACCTACGTAAAATGAGAACATAGTGTTCTTTGTAGCTAACAAATTGTGTTAAAACTTTAAACCTAAGACAAGAAAAAAAAGTTTTGAACGTACAAACTTGGTATAATACCTCTATATAACCTAAGGCAAGATTAGGGGTAGCTACAAAGTAACTTATCCCGCTATCTTGATACACTAGCTCAGTCCCTAATCTCAGACTTATTGAGTAAAAGCACACGTTTCAAAATTAAACAAGCAAGTTCCCTCAATATACAAAGCCCTCTGGATTTTTACAAACGTTAACAACACTTGTAGCACCGTACTATTAATAACCATACCAATTACAGTTGTAATTCTAAATGAACGAAATATACCTAAATAACTTAAATATTTGTCTGTTGTGTTAGCAGTAACACAGAACGTTTATTTAGAGAGGAAATATGAAGTTGAACGCATGTTTTTGACTGTAAACACACTTGTGATTAAATATTAAGGCATTCCAAATACAGAATCGCGCAAAAGTATGGAAACAGACAAATATCTAGAATACTGTTGCAGATATAACAATGAAATTTCGTATCTCAGCGTTATGTTATTTTTGGGATTCGATGAAAATATTAAGGTTCGACCGGAAACGGACTGAAATTTTAAGTAGAACTCCCTGTATATTTTTACATTTTTGGATTCCTTATAAATATTACTTTAAAAAATGTGCAAGGTTATATGGGTCTAAGCATTTTTATAAAAATTTCGAGCGATACAGCACTTTCCATTTTTTTTAAACAGGCAGTAGAATTTCGTTTAAAAAATTATATTAACAATAGATAAATTAACATTCGGCTACATTTAAAAATATTATACAGGGTGTTACTTACGCTTTGTCAAACTTGTGAAACTTTAAACATCGTTAACTCAATTTTCATAAATACAACACCCTGTATGTTTTTAGATAGTCTTCTAGAAAATTTGATTGTCGTTCAAAAAAATTAACCGTGTTACAAAAAGGTATGGTATTCTCATTTAACTTGCAACTTCTTTCAAAATCGTTACTACTTTGGTCAATAGAAATTTTATTGTTAAACAGAAGCGCAAATACCCTTATTCTGAAAATTGCATAAAGACGAATGTGTCTTCCTATATACCCCCAATTTACCACGGTTACTTTAAAAATTTAGAACAAAGTATAACGTTCGAAGACTCCATCACTCCTATTAATTACAATGATTCAATACATGAATACACTCTTACATGAAATACGTTACATAAATTATTTGTATTTCAAAATGTACTAATGAGTTACTTATTACTTATGTATTTTATAAATATTGATGATAATGAAAAAATACTTGAATAAACCTAGAATGAAAAGCATTATATAAAATTTCTTATATAATATAATTTACTCAGCAATTTTTTTAAATTACTGTCCTATCGAATATCACTTCAGTAAGAACAAAATCAACACTAGTCAGTAGTTTCAATAAACAATTGATTTTGAAAGTGGCTTAAGTCACCTTACAGTAATGAAAAATTGCGAATCGTTAATGTCTGTGCGAAATTATGTATACTGAGAAAAATATATAAGTAACTGAGATAACGTAGTCTGGAAAAAATAGTTAGAGACGGAAGACTGAACAGAGAGGGAACAATACGAAACAAAAGTCACCAACTCATGTTAGGCCGATGATGTAGCTATACTGGCAAGAACCTTGAAAGAACTAGGAGAGATCACAAGCAGAATGGCAGAAGCAGCATAAAAAAATGGGATTAAGGATAAACGAAGACCAAGCTAATGAGAATAGGACAACAAACAATAAAAGACAGGCTAGTGGTAGGGGAGTTTGAGGAAGTAAATGAATTTGTGTACTTGGGGACACTTCTCACAAACAGAATGGAATAAGAAAAAGACATAAACATGAGAATACCGAAAGCCAACAAAAGTGCAGGAGCTTTAAATAACCTAATAAGAGAAAAACAGTTATCTAGGAGCACCAAACTTCGTTTGTATAAAACAATACTAAAGGCCCAAACAGAATGCGAGTTTCGGGTTTTGAGTTTTGGGATTTGGGTTTCGGGTTTCGGGTTTCAAAGTCAAACACACGGATTCATATGAAACCGAACAGAATACGGTCTTTGAGTTTCAACGTAAAGACGGTATTTGCTCAACTCGAGTTTGGGTTTCAAACATGCTGAACGAGTTTTGGGTTTTGAGTTTCGGGTTTCAAAGTCAAACACACGGATTCATACGAAACCGAACAGAATACGGTCTTTGAGTTTCAACGTGAAGACGGTATTTGCTCGTCGGGTTTGGGTTTCAAACATGCTAAACTTTAGAGACCGAAACTCACTCACACAAATACATTTTCTCTTGCACCTTGCACCAATAAATTTCGTAGTTCATAATTATTGATCTGAGGGCAGCATTCAGGGTTATCAGACGTCCTGGATTTTTCGGGACTGTCCCGCTTTGTCTTTATTTGTCCCGCGTCCCGCATTTTAATAAATATGTCCAGCACACCCAACTTTATCAGTTATTGATGTGAGGCAGCATATTTTTAATATTTTTGGACGATAAGACATAATATCCTTTGTTTTATGCAATGGTGGTGGGCAGGGCCGTTCACAGAATCTTCAGGCCCCAGGGAAGCAATAGACAACGGGCCCCCATTACTCTTAGAAAGGTTTAAATTTAATTTTAATAGTATTTGTAAACAAAATATTGTGTATTAGCCCCCCCCCACCGTGATAGGCTCTGGTGGGACAGAATTATAAAAATTCGCGAAAAAAAATAATTTACCGTCTCGTGGCTTTGAACTTTGGACGCTCGGCCCATCCATCGGATACTTAACCGTTGGGCCACAACCCGACGGTAAAATTTCATAAAAATTTAGGTGTTTTAGGGGTAACGCTTTTATTAATGAATTTTTTTTTTCGATAACTAGGTATATAAATTATTACCTGGGAACATTAATTTTGGTCGTTGCATTAGTAAATCAAGTCGAAATAATTTTTTGAAAGGCTTAAAATGCGTTAAAATGGCATCGAAAATCGAACATGTCAATTTCTGACAGCTGATGCGCCCGGCCACGTATTTTCATAATTTTAAGGTCTAAATTTAACTCGAAAGTAAGATTGTATTAGATGTTTTTGAAGGAAAAAGAATAACGAATCTGAATTGGTACTACACGATTTCCAAAAATTAACATTAATGAAGGTTTGGCTGTTTAAAATGTCATTTGACATTGACATTTGTCAAGACGAGTTTTAAGTTTTGAAAAACTCGTATTGTGTTTGCAACGAGTTTCAAAGACCAGTTTCAGTCTCCAACCCGAAACCCAAAACCCAAAACTTAAAACCCGAAACTCGCATTCTGTTTGGGCCTTAAGACCTACAGTGATCTATAGATGTAAGGCCTGGGTACTGCATTGAATAAAAAGATAAAGGAAGGAGCTTTTAATATTATACTGCAGCGTTTCTCGGCGACGGAAATGACGACATAAAAGGCCTCTGATAGCGGCCGGTTTTGACGTGGTTTTGACAGATCAAACAGTCAAGAAATTTAGAGTTTTGTGTGCTACAATGGTTAGCTGCAGATCTTGTAGTCTTACTACGTCCAAAAATGTTGTAGAATAAAAGATTACATTTCATAGATAAGTAGACATTAATATTTTGTAGTGAAATCATGTATTAAAAATTTGATGTGGTTGGTCAAAAAGGTATATCATATCAGTGGCGTGCATTTTTGTACAGCATATTTTTTAACTCTCATAATAAACAATGCAAATATTGATGTGTGCTGTCGTTTTTTTAATTCCCTCAACCACAAAACAAGAAATAAATAAGTAAATAACAGGCTCAAGTTAAAACAAAGCAAATATTTACATTATTCAATACATATTTAAAAATGTTAGATACGCCACTGAGAAGCGGAAACATGCATCCGCCATATTGAGAGGCTAACCTGGACGCCTTAAGATCGCTAAAATGCTCCCTTTATCTTTTTATTCAATGGGGTACTGAACAAGAATGCAAAGGAAGCTCTAAAGTGCAAAACATTTAATATCTCAAAAATACTTAAAAAAGACTTTGCCACTTTCAAAACGTAAAATACCGAAAACAAAGATTGCAAATATTCTGTGAAAAATAGTAAATAATTTGTACAGTTTCTTAAAAATATATAAAAACTGACAAAATTAGTCTCATTTATTTTTATGAAAAATCAAACGTTCTAACTGTGTTAAACAATCGCCTAAAGCTATTTTAACAGCGCAATTACAAATAACTAAAATATATCTGCAATACGTCACTTTTGACGATCAATCCTTTTCTGAAAAAATATTATCAACAATTTACAAAATATAAGACGACTCGTTACTTAACTTGTATTTAGTTAGACTAAGATAAATCAAATTAAATATAATTTCTTGTAGGTACATTCAAATAGGTTAAACTCAAAACATGAATTTGACAATTATTTTTAAAAACGTGTAATCTAATAGTAAAATATCGGTACTTCATCATTTAAAATTCGCTGAAGCCAAAATTTTAATTAAAATCCTGTGCGGCGGTCAAAACCAATAAACTAACGAACTGACACAATTGTTAGACAAGTAATTAGGACGTGTTGCTGGCGATTAAAAATGTGTATTTTTCGTTGTAACCAATTCCAAATTCCACAATAAATCAATACTCTACAAATTACGTTCGTGTATTTTGCTAGTCCAACGCGAATATGCGAATTTATTTCATTTCGGATTTTCACATAACTACAGTGCTTTGCCGAACGAGGTGTTGACGAAATGTTTCACATAAAACACACAAAATTGATTGGATTTTGTCTTGTATGTTCTGTGTTTTTATTTAACTCAAAATTCAATGCAGAACCGTATCGAGGTTTTAATGTGCTAATTCAAAACATCAACTGTAACTCAATCAGAATTGATCAAGAATCTGTAAAGGTGCATTTAAATCAAAGCGAACAGAAGCGAACGAACGAATTCGTTCGGTCAAGCTCGCGCAATTTGCATGGAGAAGCGAAGGCGAGCGAACGAACTCGTTCGCGTTCGCACAGGTTCCGTCGCGTGTCGGTAAACAAGCGAATCATCAAAGGAAGTTCGTGCTCGATTTGCATGGTGCATTTTGTAGCTAGCGAATTCTCTATCCGACATGGTTTGTTTTCAGGTTTTCACACTAGCGCGGATCATCAACGAATGCGAATGTTCGTTCACATTGCATTGCGCATTGACGACCGAACGAACGAATACCTAAAAACCCCTTCGTTCGTTCGTTCGGTTCTGTTCGCTCTGATTTAAATGCACCTTAACAATAACTGTTGATACGTTTACACGATGAGTTTAAAAGTAATCATTTCTTACTTAAAAAAATAATTAGTTAATGTTGTCTTTCTCTACAACTACAACGTTTTCTTACGTTTATATGATTATATTGTAATAATTCAACCTCAATGCATTAATATTCCGATTTATAATTTTCTCAACAAAATGTTGCAGAAGGAATCATAGGCGCCGACTTTCTAAAGTCGCTAGGGGGGCAGGAGATACTCATTAACTACAATAGGTACCAGCACATGAAACCGTTTAAAAAACCAGTCAACCGTTATTTTTTGTCCGTAAAAGTGATTTTTTTAAACCGAAACCGTTATTTTTAATGGCAAAAAACGGTAACGTTTTTTTAATAAACATTACTTTTAAAAAAAATTCTGTACTAAATACGATTAGTTTACCAAATACGATTAGTTTACCAAAAGTTATTACTGAACGCTTGATTGTAGGTACATATACAGGGTGAGTCACGACGGACGCGTCGGAGTTTTATGTCGAAACGGTTTATATTTTCCAATTTCTGTCGCTGTTAGATTATGTAAGTCAATAAGGGCTACATTTTAAAAATATTTTCAAATATACAGGGTGCTCCAAAAAAGAGTGCCATATCAAAGTAGCCCTTATTGACTTACATAATCTAACAGCGACAGAAATTGGAAAATATAAACCGTTTCGCCATAAAACTCCGACGCGTCCGTCGTGACTCACCCTGTATTATAAAATTATAATTAGATAGGAGCATTTTTATTCCATAATTTGTATTTCTAATCTAAATTTCTAAATAATGACAAAAACCGGGTTTTTAAGCGGTTTTCAAAACCGGTTCATAAATTAAATCGGGTTTTAACGAAAAAAAATAAACGGTATTTAACCCATTTTTTCCCAGTGTTCCAATATTGGAACATTTGAATTAGTGAACTTTATTGCCTGTATTTACAAAAATAATGCTCTATTTATGGCATGATTCATCAGAGAAGACGTCTGGGGAAATATGTTACAATATAATTTTGTCAGTGCAAACTTGTTTGTGTAAAAAAAGCGCGCCAAGTTTTAGTTCACTTGGCTGCAAAACATGTCAAATAAAAGGTAAGATTTTTATTACGCTAATATAACTTATTTGAACGTGTTTCTATTGCAAAGTAATCTTTTATTATTATATAACATTTGTACATACTAATTTGCTTAAATTGTTTTTGCTTTTTTTTTTAAATTTATAAATAAAAAAATGTTCCATAAATGGAACACCGGGAAAATAATTGCACTAAAATGGGAATTTTTTATTAGACCTGTTACTACAACAGAACTTTTAGAAAGTATAGAAGATGAACATTTTTGGAAGGAAGTAGACAATGTAGATGTATTTATCACACCTCCTAAAAATGGCAGAGACAGCAAAGAAGATAGTGATGATAAAAATGAAGAAGGAGACATAAATCATCTCAGTGGACGTCAACTAGAAGCTGAACCAGTAGCTATCATTCAGACTAAAATAGGAACTGTTCATTTAGGAGAAATAAGAGACAATGAAGATGATAATATTCCACTCTCCGAGTTACAAAAAAAAATTAAAATACAATGTGGTCAAGATCATAATATGATCTCAGCAAAAATGTTTACCTTTTGTTTCTCTAAAGCAACCACAAAATATACCATCTGATTCAGTAGACTGTTTCGAACTATTTTTTGATAATAAAGTTCTACAATCCAACTGTTGCAAAAGCAATGAGTCGAAATCGCTTTAAAGATATAAAAAAATATTGTCACTGTTCCGACAACGATAATCTTACGACATATGACAAATTTAGCAAAGTACGGCCTTTAACTAATTTATTAAATGATCGATTCATCAAATATGCCCACTTTCCTGAACACCTGAGTATAGATGAAGGCATAGTGCCATATTAAATAGGTTTGCTGCGACTGGAGGAAAAAGACCAAAATCGTCAAAGGAAATATCCAGCAGAGTACCTGACGCTGTTGGATATGATTGTGCAAATCATTGGATGATTCCGGCAAAAAATTCTACAAGATCATGTGAAAAATGTGAAGTAAATTTAGTTAAATTATAATTATTTTGTAAAACTTGCATTGTTTTGATTTTCTTCCACAATAAAAAAAAATTCAAAAAAAATGGTACTTAAATTTTACACCTCGAATTTTCCCAGTGTTCCATATTTGGAACACATAAAATAAACAATTTCAAAAATAGCAACATTCAAAAAATTAATAAAATCTGTTTTTTTATGTTATTCTCAATTAAATTTGACCAAGTGTTAATAAATTTTTACTAAAAAAATAATTCGGGAAAAATTGGGTTTTAAACAAAAACTATTGTAAAAATTAAGTTCTCGATTTCGGTTAACTGTTTACCAATTATTTTTTTTGTTTCGAGCCCCGATAGGTACAAAATTAAAGTTTATTTTAAATACAAATTAAATAAATTACAAAGTTAAATGAAATATAATTTAATTATAAACAGTAACATCTTAACTGTTATTGCCGAAAAAAGTGAAAAGAACTAACAGATTAAAGGAAAATATTTACGAGAGAAAAAAGAATTTAGACATTTTCATATTTTTTGCTATAACATCTGAAGTACGAAGAATTTTGTACTTTTGTTAAATAAATGCTTTGGTAAATATTATATTTTATCTTTAAATAGCGGGAATTTACTTGAAAGGATGATGGCACAGAACTGGTCAACTGTTAACAGCTTGGGGTTAAGAAATGAGAACGATAAATGGACGATGCACAAGTACCTACACGGTAGGTATTGGTACATAGTCTCAGTCCAGTCTCAGAATGGACAAAAAAACAAAGTTTGGCACTAAATGTAAGTTGTATGTGATATGTGCGGTTTGGCATAATTAAAATCTGATGTGCACGTTAGCCTTTGCAATGTCGCATGGGGGCAATGCCCCCCTAGTTCAATCGGTACGGGGGCACAAGCCCCGTTGCCCCCGTGTAGTCGGCGCCTATGGAAGGAATCAATTTTCTTAAGAACTTTAAAACTCAAAATTATTCATAGAGCCCATTGTAAAGTTATGTACCACTTAATTTGGACCACTATGGGAGAGTTGTCTTAATTGGACCATCGCCTAGGTTGGACCACTATCTTAACTTGACCTGTATAAGGAAGGCATTAGCGCCACAAAATATGGCAATTTTGACTGTATGGACATAAACTTGGCTGATGGAGTCATTTTTATGAGAGAGCACCTCGTGGCTGCAGTTTGTGAAGAGGTGTTGGCATTTAGAAATCATCAATTAAATATTTTAACAAAAGACCTATTGTCCTTAGGCTGTTTTAAAGTAAGTAGCAAAATATGGTACTATATTTAAAGACAGTAAACTTGTCAGGCTACAATTTTCTATGATAGTTTTATTAATCTAGTTCAAACGTAAGGTTAGGTGAAATATATTTAAATATTTATAAAAGTTGCCTGAATTGGACCTGTCCATCGCCTTCTCCAACTGTAGGAATAGCCCAGATAGCAGTTGTAGTAACAAGTAATCGTCATAAATTGGAATTAGATTAAGCCAAGTTCACTAAATGCGCCACTTTATAGTAATTTACCCAAATCTCTATCTCTTATAGTCCTGTAGTTATCCAAATCAAGTGGTACATAGTGTACTTCGTCTTCATTGAGTGATTTTGAAAACTTAAAGTTGGTTTTTAAGAGCAAGAAAACAACCAAAAACCATAAACAAAAGAAATGTCGAAGGATATTATTGTATTTTTGGAAGACCAGAACTGATATTTTCGAAAAAAATACCAGTTAATACCTTTGTTTTGTACGAAGGCTTAGAAGGGCCACCGAATTTTTTTTTTTTAAATGTGAAATTTCACCTTTTTTCTTGAAATTTCAACTTTTCAAAAAGGTGAAATTTCACCTTTTTTCTTGAAATTTCAACTTTTCTAATTGACGTAATTAAAGCACCTATCTCTTTAAGGAGATAAAAATTAATATACAGGGTGAGGCATCACTCGTGACACCCCTACTTATTTTGTTACTATGACACCCCCACTTATTTTGTTATTGGAAAGAATTATCAAAAAAAGTTTCGAATAAAAGTTGTTTGATACAGTATTTCCCAAAATATGCTTATGTCAAATTTTTGTTTTCTTTAATTTTTTAGGAGTTACGGCACCATATTGTTTTTTTTTTTTTAATGGCACCAAACATATTTTTTTATACGCTTTAAAAGACATTTTCTTTTTTTTTCAACGCACTAAAACTTTTTTAATTAATTTAAATGAGTAGGCTTCAAAATAATACAAAATAATCAAAGATTTAAAAAAAAGTTAATTAGGTTACAACTGTAAACACAAAACTACTGTAATAAATTTTTTACCGTTTTATATTATTTTTAAAGCCTACTAATGTAAATTAATTAATACCGTACGCTTTTAAAACAAAATTGTTCTCTTGAGATCTTCTTAAAGATTTTGTTATGTACCTAAGGTTTAAAAGTTTTAGAGCGTTGAAAAGGGAAAAAAGTCTTTTAAACCGTATAAAAAAACATGGATGGTGCCATTTAAAAAATAAAATATGGTGGCGTAACTCCTAAAAAAACAAAAGAAAACAAAAATATATTTTGGAAAATACTGTATCAAACTTTTATTAAGTTTTATCTCCTAAAAGAGATAAGTGCTTTAATTACGTCACCTAGAAAAGTTAAATTTCAAGAAAAAAGGTGAAATTTCACCTTTTTAAATGTTTTTCGGTGGCCCTTCTAAGCCTTCTAAGCCTTCGTAGTTTTGTGCTAAACCGAAGTTTTACAGTGAAATGTTTGAGGTAGAAGAAAAAAAAATATACATTTACATCTTGAAAACCGATACAAACCCAAAAACAATATAATTTTGTTTTTGAAGGAATAACAAAAATTATTTATTTTGCTTATATGAGGTGCAAAAACTTCTAGTTACGGCTCTGACTTAAACGTATAAATACCAAATACATACGGCATATTTGATACCGCGCTATTTTATCTAAATAAGCAAACTGACGATTCGACGAAAGTTAAATCTATTTTTATCTCATGAAATCCAACTATATCGTGTAACACACACGTAAATACAACGAAACAAAATTAAATGAGTTGCAAAAAACGCTGTCGGCGCTTAAAGAAGGTAAATATTTCAGATATGTAACACAGCAGCGAAGCTTGTTTATCTTTACAACGTCAAGTAATCCGGGAACTGGAAAATGAGGTTAACGGCCACCTGTTTTATTTAGTACGCCCATATTTTTGTTTTATGAAAAGTACGAGAGGAAATTAAATTAAGAAATTATTGAAGTGGTGTTGATAATACTTTTATTTGTTTTACACTGGTTTTCGGTACTAATTGTTATAAAGAACAAAATTTGGCTCTATAAAAAAATGCGATTGCTATATCAAAAGGCCATGTATAAAATTCAAGTGTTATACGTATAGGTAAGCAAAAAGCTCGATGTTAAATAAAAACGAATCATCATTCAGAAACTAAAAATTAAGGTTACACTGGAAAATGTCAAACTATTGCCACAATCCAATCTTTTCTATAAAGTAAATTTAATTTTATGAGCCAATTACCGATTAATGGGTAAATCTTTGGCTGAAATACAGTGTGAAAATAGAAACAATACAGAACAAATGCATACGTTTTGAATAAAGTTGTAAACTAACATTTACGTAACGTAATAATTCATGTATTCGTTAATAAATAAATTAAAACTTACACAGACACATAGATAACCGTACGTCATGTAATAAATTATTCAGAATTGCTATGTATTTTTTTATTTAGTTATAAGATTACACATAGACTATTAGCAGTTTTACTGTGGATTTTACGATTAAACATGACATTTATTTTGGGATCTATATTCTACACCAGTGGTTCTAAAACTGTGGTTCGCTGAATCTGGGTAGCAATATATATAGCGAAAATCTGATTTCTTTTTCTTGGGCTATTTTTTTTGAGAAAAGAACGCCCATGTAATCAGATTTTCTCTCTCGAAAAATGAAATTTCATCATTTTTTAATAATTGCTATAACTTCTTTATTTATTAAATTAGAACAAAATGTTATAGCCACCTTGACTTTAGAGATATGGAGTAAACTTACATTTTTTTAAACGGAATTCCTAGTTCGCCATGACTTTATGTGAAAGAGTATTTTTTTAACTTTTAAAAAATATATAATTTTATATATTTGTTGCAAAAAATAACCGAGATATGGCCAATTTTGTAAAAATTCGATCGTCAAAGTTTGCCATGATTTCGTAAACAAGTGATGTTTGCAATTATTAAACTACTACTTAAACGTATACATTTAAACTAATTTTACAAGTACGCAGTAAGCAACAAACATGAAACAATTACTTTGAAGAATTAAAAGTGGTAAGGTACTTTTTTGATCATCAAATATTAAATATTCTTTTTATACACAATACTTTATAATAATAAATAATTTTGTAATGATTATTATTGTGCATAGTGCTCGGCCATGGTCTATCGGATAGACTCTATTCCATTATGTGTGAGTTCTTCAGCCTAAAAAGTTTAAGAACCACTGTATTATATGATCCGTAGATATATTTTCTGTAACGTTTTTATTACTACACATTTATAAAATTAGTTAAAGTATATTTTTAGCTTTATTTACTATAGATTCTGTTTGAGGAAGTGGCTAAATACACACAAGTGTTAGCACGTATTAGCTAAACAGTAATTTTTTAACTATACGCCGATGAAACCTATTTAATTTTTTCGGACACACTTAACGCAGTCATTTAAAAGTTAAAAGCGAATCAAGATTATGTTCTTTGTCGTTTTTGTTTGTCTTTTAGCCGCGCTGCGCAGTTTTCCCAACGGTATTTTTATGCTTGCTTGAAACTTTCGTTTTTTAAAGGTCTTTGGAGTGATAGAGGTATTTCGGTTAATATCTTTGTTGGTGTAAGGCGGCGCTAAGAATGAACAAATTCTGTGTAACGTAGCGGTGGAGCAGAAGTAGTGAAAGTTTGGTAAAGCAGTTATAAGCACATCGTTCAGAATGGAAATTAACGGCGGAGTAGCTGTAAGGTAGCGGTCAACAGATTGGCAGTGCTAAAGCTGCGTTCACATAGAAAAGTATTGCATTGTATTGTATTGTATTGCAAGGTGCCTGCAAGAGTAACGTTCACATAGAGGTGTTATAGTGGCAGCGCCAGCTACTTGTGCACTAATGGCGATTCCCATTGCACATACGCACGGTTAATCCGTAGATCACTGTGATTGGTTCTTGTTATGGGGTATTGCAAGAAGCTTGGAGTTTGCAAGGTCTTGCAACGCGGCTTGCAAGGCAATTCCACTACTTTGTTTATGTGAACGCTAGCATTTGATATTCGTATACTTAACTTTGCTTACGCTACAATACAATACAATACTTTTCTATGTGAACGCAGCTTAAGCTTTCTTGCAAGGGTTTGCTGCAAGCGCCAATGACATCAAAGCATTCTTGTTGGTAATTAAAATGTCTGCTAGAAAACATATGATTTATTATCGAATTGTTTGTGTATAAAATGGAAAGAGTTCAGGAAAAGCGTTAAGTGTTAATAATAATTTTATTAGCTGTGCAAATGTTTGCAAAAAATAATCGTAGAAGATGGTGGGTTTGACCAATTAACAAAAAACAGGGAAAACAAGCTGACAACAATAATTTAACTACGGAGATGAATTTGGAAGATTCAGAATTATTTTTTAATTAAACGAGGGTGATTACCGATCAGTCTGACAAAGTTATTGAAGTTAGTGGGTCAAAAATTAAAAAAGAATAGTCAAAGAAAACCAATTTCAGCAATTATAAACCATGTTGCCTCTGTTTTTGCAGTATTTTCGTATACCCGATCCCGCTTGTCTTAAATTTCTTGCGCTGCCTCCACTAATGATATCGACGTTTTATCATTTATAATTTTATTTTTCATTATGTCTATCGTTATCAGTGGCGTAGGCAGGATGCTTCCATAGGGGGGGGGGGGTTAATAAACGCAAAAAGAGCTGAGGACCTATTTATTTAGGTCACCACTCTAAGGAGTTTAAATAGGTCATAGTCAACTATGAGTTCTATTTAAAAAAATACAACTTTATGTCACAACTCGAGTTTCGAAGTTTTTTTTGAAAAATTGTCTACGCCACTGCATTCTTATCAAAAAAGTGCCTGTAGAACCTCAAAATTATTTTTGTTTATTTTCATAAACAAGTGAGATATGGTCATAAAACAAAAAGTCGAAAAATCGAGTTATCGGCGATAACTCGAAAACAAAAGACCATAACTAATTTTTAGTTTTCGCCATTAACTTTTTCTAGAAAAAAGAGATCGAGGATGCGCGGTCCGTTTTTTGATACCTTTTATAGTTACCGAGATTCCCTATTAAAACATCGAAATTTGCCCACCCTGTACAAATAAAAGATAGAATCGAACATTTTAAACCTTTACACGCATTCCGAAATTTATTTTTCTTATCACTATCGAAATATACAAAAGATGGATCACTATATTCTTCTTTGTAGCGTTATTTTCGCAGCTGACATTCAGATTCACAAATATTTAAACGCGATACACATTTCTCGTTTTACAGCGTCATAATACGTTCGATTTATGGGCAAAATATACATGTATTACATCGTTGTTATACAAATCCGAATGCTTTTTACAAACATACACATATCATTCAATTCAGAATAGCATAAACATGAGTACAAAGTACCGAACATAAATTTCTACATTCTCTAGATGTATGAAATGTTTCAAAAACTTACAGTAATTCACTAATTTGTATGTATGATAACGAGTACAAAAAGCATTTTTTGTTGTTTACCTGCAAACGAATTGTTTTGTTAACGTAATTTGTTTGGTAGCTCCATAATTTACTTGAAATTACATTATTGCAGGACAACCTTGTTTAGAAATAATATTTAATAGCACATAAATCGTTGCTTATCGTAGGTAATTGTGAATTAAATTACGCTATTTTTAAAATTAATTTCTTTCAGTGGAACACGCGTCAAATAAAATTTTTTTTTTTTTTTCTAAACTAGTCAGATTAAGCAATATTTACTCACTTCTTGTAATAATAAAGATCTCAAACAGTTTATATCTTACTAGCTTACAACCCAAATTTTGTTTTGATACATCTATAATGTACTGTGAACCGGCTGCACCCTGACCATATGCCGTTGATCGCTTTCAAATGGATTTGCTAAAGTCGCGATTGGGCGCAATCTGGGGGCAGCCTGTAAAATTTGC
Source organism: Elmis aenea (assembly GCA_947652605.1). Taxonomy (NCBI): domain Eukaryota; kingdom Metazoa; phylum Arthropoda; class Insecta; order Coleoptera; family Elmidae; genus Elmis; species Elmis aenea. The sequence continues at coordinate 17,976,700 of OX393577.1, forward strand.
AATATACAAGGTCGTATTTTTATGTAATCTACCTAGCAATGAAAATAAAATGTCAAAATGAAAATTTTCATTCTGTTAAATAGCTGCGACATTTTGAAACTAAAGAGAAAAGTTTCATAAAAATGTTATTAAGTCTGAAGAGTTCTCTACAATTTTTTCTACACAAAATGTGTGAAATTAAACATAAACATCAAAATGTAATCAAATTTCTCACAAAAGAGGTTAATGGGCTAAACGTTATTGTTACGTCCTCGCCTTTTGTGGGTGTGAGGGCGGCAAATCGAAGGACCAAAGTTATTTAAACTTATTTTATTTACAGAAACATACAAATATACATGGTTGCTTGTGCCAGCTCGGTGCCGACATACTGCGTATTCAAAGTATCATTGCACACTGTCTCTGTGGGCACCGCACCCGACTGTTGGGGTAGGGAGTAGTTCATATGGCCTCAACAGCTATCTATTAAAGAATAACCGACGTGTGTGGAAATGGAGCCCCATCTCCATTCCAAGAACAATTTTGGTCTAAGCAGTTTCGCTGTGGTCGGGACTCTATACAGAATGATTCAAAATCACGTCGACTAGTTGAGGGAATAACTGAAGATATGGTTAAAAAATTTAACATTTGTTGCTGTCAGATCGGCAAATAAAGTTGTCTTTCATTGGCAGGAAAGTTGGGGTACTAAAAACAACTATTTGGAAAGTTTTCGACGACGATTTGGGCAAGAAGAAAGTGTGTGAACGTTGGATTCCAAGGCTCCTTACGCCGGAGTAAAAACTTGTCAAGGAAGAAATATCCCCAAAAAATGTTATCGCTTTACAGTCTGATAAGATATTTTTTGTCTTAATCGTTAGAGCAATGGGAAAAATATTTTTTTTTAAATTTTGTGACTTATTTATAAAATAATATAGCAAGTAATATCTCATTTAAAAGAGAAAAAAAGTACATTTAACTATTCCATAGCCAACTTCGCGGCCCATAAGAAAAAATGAAACTAGGGGTAATATGTCGAAAATGGTAGGTGTTAAAAAAAAAATAACAGTTACATTCTCCATTAAAAATTACCGTAAGAAAGTACAAATAAAATTGTTCTAATCATCAAAAAAAAGTTATGAGAGAAAAAAGATATTTGACATTTTCATATTTTTTGCTATAACATTTAAATTACGAGGAATTTTGTACTTTTAAAAATTGATTGTGGCTCCTCTCATACTAGGGAATAATTCATCTAATTTTAGCAAACCTGTATCTCTTATAATAAGCGAGATCCCCATGCTGGAAATGTAATCTGGGACACCCTGTATACCTATGTTTTTTTTTAGATGAGAAAATAAAATTTTGTTTTATTATAAACATTTTATTGTACTCATGTAATCAGTGATTTAAATCATGATTTAAATCGTGATTTAAATCTACTCAACCCTGCCTACGGGTATTAAAGGACTGATTATGATAGTAATTCATATTTTTATGCCCCGTTATGATTTTTTTTGCCATTTAACAAAATATCAACATTTATTTTTGTTATTCCTTCAATCCATCGGGATAACCTAGATGTTAATAATCTCTGGAAAACTGTGTATACTAGCCACAGAACAAAATAAGAGAGTAAAGATAAAAATTTTATTTTTGAACAACGTCTGGCAAATAAGCTTACTTTAAATAAATTTTTAATGAAAAGTTCCTACCTTTACACCGAGCATTACAGCAACAACTATCGTTTGGCACGCAAACAATAAGTAAGCACTCAGAATGGCGTAAAAAACGCATAAAGTAGCGGTTAAGAAATTTTATTGCGAATTAATAAACAGATCTATAAATTTTATTACACGAATGTAGAATGTAGCTCGTTAATAACATGATTAAACCAGATGGAATCAACCAATCACATAAACTTCAGAGAGGACGTAAATACGTTCGGAAAATCACAACACCCGCTCTGCGTATCCTTTAAATCGTGCCAGAAAATAGAAACAAAAAGGAAAATGTTTATGATGTTGAATATACTGGGACAATAATGCTAATAACGGTGATGTAACATGTTTATTTGTTGTATTTTTTAATTGTTTCAAGGTAAACTTTGATAGCCTATATTTCACGTACGTGTAATTTTTATTTTTATTGGGTTGATTATACAGTTCTGACTGTTTTCAACATTTAAAAGAGTTTGAAACTGTGTGACACTTTCAACAGCGACAGTACCTATATTAAAAAAAAACCTTTTTACAACTAATTTATTCATTTTTCACACTACATTATAATTTCTCATTCAAAAAGTATGCAATAAATGAAAAAGTTTTTTATTACATTTTTTTTAAACTCTTGGTGCATTAACTCAAACTAATTTTAAGATGAAAAAAGTTTCATAAAAATTCAAACTACACTAGATTTTAGCGATTTCAGAAATATTCACAAGGGTAAAGTGCCCTTATTTGAACAGTTACAAAAAAACCTGATAAGAAAAGATGATTTAGAATTAAAAATAAAACCAAATGAAAAATTTCGCGTTAAAATTTCAAAAATTTTTAAAGTAATTTCTAATACGGTTCGGCAAAATTTGTTTATGAACGGTGAAATTATTGTGCTTCATTGTTTTAACATTTAATCAGTCTGCAACAAATGGAAAAGGTTTCTATTATCGGTACCTCAAAAAATTTTATTCTTAAGAAAAATAGGTGCATGGTCTAAAACTTATTTTAAATTTTAAAAAATCAATGTAAATTCATAAAACCTTAGATTTTAACGATTTTAGAAATATGCGCAAGAGTAAAGTGCCCTTATTTTAAGAATTTTAAAAAAGTTTCAAAAAAAAGTTGTTTAGAATTCAAAAATAATACTAAATATAGGTACAAATATCGTTTTCCCTTGAACTTTTTTAAAACTTGCTCTTGATGCGAATATTTCTAAAATCGCTAAAAAAATCGCTAAAAACCAAAGTCATATGAATTTTTATTGATATTTTTCCTTCTTAACATTAGTTTTAGACCATGCATCAACTTCTAGCATCCATTAAAGCTCTGTATGGTAACCACTTACACGGACTTATTAAACTCGCATCAATATATTTATTATGAAGTGTTTTATAAAATAAACATATTATAAAACTACTATTTACACATGTACACTATAGCTAGGCTTTGATTTCGGATAATATCGGGACTATTCAAACATACAACGCTATTGCATATTGCGGAGCCCCTGGAAAACATTAAGATTGTTTACTGGCAAATGTTATAATGGCACATATTATACTTCAGCGCCGAATTTACTAAGCCCGTAGCACAGGCCGGCCCTTAGCAGCCCATTCGGGCACCGGCCCTTCTGGCATTTGCCAGAACTGCCAGATGACCAGTCCGGGCCTGCGAGATGGTGCTCAAGCAATGGTTGGAGAGATGAAGGAAGTTGTTACAAGTATCCTGCAAGTATCTACAAGAGCCACTAAAAGTCATTGTGTTTTTCATAGACAAGCACTAGTATCAAAAAAAATCTACATATTTAAAAACTATTTTAGTTGAAGTCGTAAAAATAATCAGCTATGTAAAATCTCGACCACTTTAATCAGAGACTTAATATTTTGTGCGATGAAATGGGTAATGCATCTAACGCATTTTTATTACATACTGAAGTGAGCTGACTATCCAGAGGAAAAGCACTATTGAGGCTTTTTGAACTTCGTAGTCTTCTTGACGTCACAAGATTTCAGACAAAATTTTATTGAATTTTTAACAAATTCTTCATGGTCGATGAGTCTTGCGTATCTGGCGGATATTTTTAGCAAAATGCAATGAAATTAATGTATCATTACATTACATAGAAAGAATATTACAACTTTTAATACATAAAATGCGTTTAAAGAGTTAAAATTCTTCATTGTACAAAAAAGCCAGAACTTTTCGTCGACACTATAAATATAATACTGACTTAATCGGGACATTATTGCTGATATGTTGTAATGTGTTTTATTCGCTGTATGTTTTATATTGTAATTGTTTCAAGGCAATCTTCGACGGTCTATATTTCACGTGCGCGTAATATTTACTCCTACATATAACACAGAGGTGCGTAAAATTTTATCACACCTTTTATCGTTTTTAAAGTGCTAGGTGCCACATAACGTCGGCAGCTATACGATGAAGTAGGAACAAGGCAATAAAGAGGAGACAACATTCAATTTGACAGACGACGATCTAGTAATTTATGAGTAGTGCGTCATCGGCGAGGACGAGAGTGACGCGCTGTGACGACAACGGGCGCCACAACACACGTGACCAACTGGCAAATTGCCAACGCGGGTACGCCCCCAATACCGATACTCTCTGCTACTGCTACGGCAACGGGATTATGAGTTTTAATGTATGCATAGTCGAGATTTGGTGGATGGAAAGGTCTGCACTTAGCTGTTTATTGTGGTGTTAATTCTGCAAGGTTGGTTAGATTTTTAGGCGTGGTTATCGGTTAGTAGATAATAATAAATTATCGACTGCCAAACACTTTGGTTGAGGAGCTACCTAAGGATCCGGTCGTGGTGGATGCGCATTATGACTGGAGAAGTTAAAGAACACCATGCGATTAATCGAGTGTCCCCAAAGTCTTGGAAGAGTTTCATTCGATCGATTGTGGCTGCTGTTTCGCAATGAATCGAAAATATGTGAAAAGTATACTTTTCAACGTAGAGTGTGTTTAAATTTGTGGACAATTTCAATGTAGTGTTGTTCCTTGCATACATACAGGGTGGTCCACTTTTTTGAAGCAGGACTTTAACAGTCGATACAAAAACTAATTTTAAAGCGAATATTTCTTATCAACATGGGTCAATAAACGCTTCACTTTAAAGATGCAGGGTGTTGAAATTTTCGAAAAAATATCCATAATTTTTAACCGTTTCTCAACCAGTAGATATATTTTAACCAAATGTGGTATACGGCACCACCTTACAGGTTACCACAATCGGTGAAAATTTCAAGTCCCACAAGCAACTATGGCGGAGTTGCAGGGATTCAGTTTCAATAAACTTTATAAAAAACTAGTACGGCCCTGTTAAAAATCAAACTCGAACTTGTTTTTGGGTAGAACATTTTATTTTAAACAAAATTGAAACTGAACCCCCACAACTCCACCACTGGTTGCTTGTGTGTTGACATTCTCACCGAATGTGGTATAACCTGTAAGGTTGTGCTGTATACCAGATTTGGTTTAAATATATCTACTGATTGCGAAACGGTTAAACATTATCGTTATTTTTTCGAGAATTTCAACACCCTATATCTTTAAAATGATTTTTCGTATCGACTCTTAGTCCTGCTACAAAAAAGTGGACCACACTGTATAAGTCAGAAATGTTGGTCAGGGCTGGGTTATACCTCAGAAGAACTGTTAAAAAGTACAAATTTGGCAACACCTTCTTATCTTACGTCTAAAATGGTTATGATAAGTATTATTTTAATTTAATAAACTGACTTTCCCAGACGATATGGCGATACTAGGGAAAGGACAGGAAAATATAAAACATAATAAGGAAATCATAAACAGGGATCTAAGTAAACATAATATGAAAATAAGCCAAGACAAAACCAAAACCATGGTCATCAGCGCGTAGGAGATTAAACATAATCTAAGGTTGGATGGGATACAACTAGAAAAAGTAAAAAGCTATAAATACCTAGGATTGTACCAACACTGTAACGGAAAGATAAATAGGGAAATAAACGAGATAATACTCAGCAGCTAGGCTACTTCTGGCGATAAAGAAACAGTTCTTTGGAAAAAGAGAGATACCCAAAGCAACGAAGGTAGAGATATATGGCAAAGTGTTTAGCCTACTTCTCATTATGGTTGCGAATCATGGACACGACCAAAAAGCCATCAAGTTTTATCAGAATGATCGAAATAAGGGTTTTAAGAACAATTGAATGTAAAACGCGTAGGGACAGTTAAGAAAAAAACCTTTGGAGAAAACCTACGGTCAATGAAACAACATTCAGGAGACACAACCAACATGCCCAGGAAAGCCCATTAAACGGGAATTGGAAAAAAATAATAAAAAGAAGGCCGAGAAAAACCTGCAAGAGGTAAAAACTGCTTCGAACAGAGAGATCAAGTGGAGAAATGTTAAATAACTAGATGAAGATAAAAAGAGATGAAGGGATTCATACAGAGTCCATATACACAAGAAGAAACAAAAGCCTCGCACTTGACGGCAAAGAGGCGTAAGATTGGGAAGGATAAGAAGAAGAAGAAGAAGAAGACAAAAATTGTTGTTATTTAACTACTTCTAAGTTTATTTCAATTGCACAATAAATACTAAGTACAATTGTCCTTAATATAAAATACATTGTTGTGCTTGGGCTATAATTGGTCTATACGATAACTATTTAATTGGCCTAGATAACGCACTTTAATTGTTTTGTGTATTTATTTAATAATTGTGGACGCACTACGTCGTATAAGCATGGTAGCCATCCTAAGAAGATCATCTGACAGTTGTTTAAACGTTAGCACTACGTCAACTTTTTATATTATTTTTTACTACTGAATTTTTACGCATAATTCAACACTATAGTAAAAAACCGCTCGTCTCTATAATTTTTGTATATCCCTTTGATTTCTAGTTACTTTATTTTCTGTTTTGCCACAACAACATAAATTTTGTGCCCTTCTTACAATTGTTCGCCTTCTATTTTCACTGTCAGCAGCTTTACATAACTTTTCTATTTCAATTCCCTGAAAAGTTAGAATGTGGAAAAGTCCATAAAGTATTCTACTGGACACGATAAATATTAACTAGAGACTGAAATTCATGCTTGTTCGGGTTTATTATTCTTAAAAATTATTTATGGATGCTTATTTCGTGGTCGCGACTAAACAAAACCCAAAAAGAAAACACTCAGCTTTACAACTCACATGTCCCACCCTCCGCCTAGTATATATACAGTGTCACTTCATTTTTTGTTGTTTCATATCTATTCTGGAACTTCTCCAGTGAACGTGTTGGCAAACTGAAACACGTTGGAGCAAGTTTTATGCATCATCAAAAACTTTATATATCGAGATTTCCAGTGATGTTACATTGCTTTCAGAACGATTTGATTCTAATCCTATAAGATTTTGATGAATATAGAGGAACGTATACTCAATATGAAGTAAAAATACTATAAAAACTAAAGCAATTGATATAAAACTTGTACACACATTATATACACACAAAACAAAATTATTAAACCTCAATTCGTTCAAATTATGTTAAAAATAAAACTGTGAGCTTGTCAAAATTGGGTTAAAACTCGAACGCGCGTTATATACACATTAAATAAACACCTGGCCCTTCTTTTTTCAAATTTTATTATTATTATTATTTCCGCGGAGGTGGTCCCCTTTCGGGTTTCTGTACTGCGACCTATTGGTCTATTGTACTCTCTGGTGATGGCTCCTTAAAGGAGTCCTGTGTTTTTAAAAACTCCAGGATTTTCTTTAAGGGTGTTTTTCTTAACTCTTCTTGGTTGGCTTTTTCCAGCCCTAGAAGTGTACGCCGATATGGTGTGAATCCTTCACACTGGCATATTACGTGAAGAGGAGTTTGTTCTCCTTCACCACATCCTCTGCATGTGTTGATCTCTGAGAACCCTATTATGTAGGTTGCTCTGATGTCTGCTCTGCTCATCCTGAACGTTTCTTCTGTCTTTTCTTTAAAGAGCATTAACAGGATAGCCTTAGAATGGGCTTGTTCTGCAACTTTTTTTCCAATGAGCATTATGCCCTTGTATTAATATGTCGTTAAGACACCGCTTAATTGTTCCATAGGATGTACCAACTGCGGGTTCTGGTCCGAAGAAAGGTGTCTCGCTGGCAATTTTGGCTAGGCGATCTGCCTTCTCGTTTTCTGGTATATTGGTGTGTCCTGGGAACCATACCAGTTTGACATTATTCCTGCTTCCCAGCACGTTTAGTGCCCATATGCAGTTCAGAACAAGTCCTGCGTTTACTTCCGACGAGCCAAGAGCTTTTAACGCTGCTTGTCTGAAGGACACTATGAAGATTTTTTTATTATTAAAATCTCTTTCTAATAGTGTTTCTGCGCATAAGTTATGCACTTATGCGCATGTTATGCACGCTATGGCGTACACCTCGGCTTGAAATATGGTTGCACATTGTCCTAGGCTTACGGATGTGCCTTGTCTTAGTTGTGCTGCTCCCCATATTCCACAGCCTGTGCCATTTTGCGTTTTTGGCCCGTCCGTATACCAGACTAGGCCATTTAGCTCTATTTGTTGAAGCTCCCATTGGTCCTGTGTTGGAATTATGATTCCAAAGGTTTTCTCAATGACTAGTGTCCTGTTTATTTTATCAGAGATCATACTTAGTGTCGAATGCGTGTCAATCTCACTGTTTTCAAATTACATGATAAAGTTATCATGGAAATTGGAATATGTGTATAAATCTGCAGGTACACTGTATAGTGTACACGCTTAATATGTGTTTCTACGATTTATATCTAATTCAATACAAGTGCATTTCATAAAACTCAAGAAAACTCTAACAAGTTTATAATTTGAACTTTAGCAACGAAGCCGTAGCAATTTTCTCTTGAAAAATGAAAGACAGGCACATTTCAGCTATGGATTAACGTAAAACCTTTTGTGTTTTACAAGTGCTTGTAATTTTAAGTCTAAATTAAAACGACGGAGACTAAATAATTACCGAGGGCTTTAAAAGCAGAAATATAATAAATGGACGACAAATATTGTCGGCGAAGTTGTTCCTAGCAATGTTACTATTCAGCAACGCGTGAAATAAATTCGGGATTAGCTCTGTCGAGAGCTTCGTTTCTGACTCTTTTATTACAAGGAAGGGAATCATGAACAATTAATGTCCATTGCGCTTCACTGAACCATAAATAAAACTTAATAAAAATATCGCATAGACAATAAGAAAGACCCTGGATATATCACTAAATTCCTAGAACATTTTTATAATTATCTAACAGCACGACAACCAGATGCAGACTTTTAAAAGATTAGAGCAAAATTTTATAACCTCGAACTATAAGAAAACGTAATTAAATCTACTAAGATTGTTTGGCACCATTGCTATCCCCCATTACCATTTGAATTACGACAGTAATATGAGGTGAATCGAATAATCCTCGGGTAAATTGTCTGAGTATTATCTCATTCTAAAACTTTTTAAAGTCGTTAATCTTCAAATGCTGAATAAAGCAGAAGTTATCATAATTTTCCTAAACGTAAAATTTACCAACGTATCGTAAGTTGTAAATACTTCCTTAAAAACTACGACATGGGATTTTAAAAAACGGTTTTAAATATTGCAGTTTTTTTCAGGAAATGATAAATAGACTTGGCAACTGAAAAAACCAAATGCATTGACGTACATTCTACTTCTGAAACATAATGAGCTTAACAGAGCTGTTTGTTTAGGTTGTTTTTAATGAGAAATACATTTTTCAAAAAATTATTTGATTTAGTGCGAAACTGGTGTCGCTTTAGCAGGGCGTTTAAAACATGAAATGATGTTGACGTTTATCCTGAAAACTATTTTGAATTAAAAAAAAATATTTACATACTTTTAATATAAGCATAAGTTAATTTTATATTTTCTTGGATACACAGGTGGCTTTGTCCATTTAAAATAGCAAATTTTCCTCCCTTCCATGATCTGTATTTTGCTACATTTATTATTATTTGGAATATAAACAAACAATTACTAAAAATCCCCTTCAGATACCACGAAACAAAACAAAATTTGGTATTGTAATTTGGACAATAGTAAGATTTATTTAAAATTTTTGCATTAATAAGAGATAATAGATATTTTTATTAGTAAAAAACCCATAAAATTTAATATTTTTGTTTACAATGACCTCACAATGTTAAATATAGTAAATAATTTTATAACCGAATATGTTTTAACAAATTTACAAGGTGAGTTACGAATAACAATTAGTTATTTACGTAAAAAGACCGGAAAGTGGTACTTCACTGGACGAGTAGGCAGTTTTGGGACGAGCCGCAGGCGAGTCTTTAAAGTTTAAAGCATACGAGTCCAATAAACATACAATAATACGTACAATATTTTTTCTGCGTACGCCATTGACACCAAAATCACTATGGTCACCATCCATTAAACAATAATTTAACAAACTACAGGTAAAAATTCGCTTGTTGCTATAACGACGCTTGTTTGACAAAGCGAAGCAACAAAACAATGCATTACCATGACAACCAACTACTTTCCGGCCTAGGCTGGTAAAGATGTATTTTCCAGCCTAAAAACTGATTGGGAACAACCGATTTTCTGGACGGACGCAGAAAACAATAATTATAGACCAAAAAAGTACAGGGTGGTCCAAATTCGATGGGATTGCATGGGTATCTCAGTGATAGAGAAACGGGTAAATTACCAAAAATGTGCAGTTTTTTGAGACAAACTCATAACAGTTGTCAAATATATTCGATCATTTCCGGTTTTCGAGTTATCAAATAAAAAGCGTTTTTTTGTCATATTAATAATGTGTCATTTCTCCGTTATTGTGGTAAATATCGAAAATATTATTGAAAATAAATACATCAACCCTTATATATTTGGAATGAGAAAAAAATAAGAAATTTAAATAGGTCATAGCCAATTATTGCTCCCATTTAAAAAAAGGTAAGTTTGTGTCATAACTTTTTAACGGCGAGCGTAAAATATTTTTTTTAGCATAATCAAATTAAACATAAAAATATCTAAAAATAATCTTCATAATTATTTTCTATATTTACAATAATAACGGAGATATCACACATTATTAATGTGACAAAAAAAATACATTTTATTCAATAACTCGAAAACCGTAAATGATATAATATTTTTGAAAACGGGTCTAAGTTTGCCTCAAAAAACTGCAAATTTTTGGTAATATAAGCGTTTCTCTATCTTAAATATTAACCGAGATACCCATGCAATCCCATCGAATTTGGACCACCCTGTACAAGCTCTAGAAACAGAATATTGCAAAATGTAACGTGCTTAAAATTTTTTAGTGTGGAAAAACTATTTTAATATTATTTTCTTTCCATTTAACAAAAGTATCTATCAAAATTAAGAAGTTATCAATGATTACCTTTAAACTTTGAAGCACTATACTCACAAATAGTTATATAAATAGGAGATCACAAATAAAAAATATACAAAATGTTGTAATATAAGTTTTATACCATTCTATAAAGGTGGAAGTATAATGGAGTTCGACTGAAACACATTAATCTGTAGAATTTTATCATATCCTAATATAAAAGTTTGATTAGTCTTTTAACTTCCAGCCATTCTTAATACATAAGCTGTATAATAAAAATTCCTCCTAACGACCCTCAAGCGGATTAATAGCCGCACCGCTATCTGTACCAACGAAACCACGAAGGTTTTCAGGTATTCGGTTTCATATTAGTCCTCTTTCTTTCGGGTTATTACCTACACTTTTAAGCAAATTTACCAATTAAGTAATTCACCTTCAATTTTTTTTAAATACTTAGAAAAACCTATAAACAGACAATTTTTTTAATGGTAAATAATTTTATAACCACCTATGTTAAAATCAAAATAAGAAATGATTCCTGTAGATATTTTTACGCAGAATAAGAAAAAATATCTAAAAAGTTATGGCCCATTTGATTTTTGAGTTATAAGCAAAATTTGACTTCTAATAAAACGCAACCATAGTTGGGTATGGGCTCATTAAAAAGAGATTTTTTTCTCATTTCATTGATGTATGGGTTGTTGGGTTTATCCCTAAAAATAAGCAAGTTAAAGCAATAATATTTTATTTAGTAAGTAATATCTAAGTGGCCACGAAAAAAAACAACAAAAGATCACATAATTAAGCTGGCTGTACTTAATTAAAATCATCAATTATTTACGATATTTTTTACCCTTTATATATTTCGGCTGTAAAAGTTCTGCAACTACAATACATACAAAATTCTGAATAGTTTTTTGAACACTTATCCATAATTCCTTGAAATGTTAACTCTTTACTATGGTTTTCAAAAGACCATAAATCAAAAGAAACAAAAAAACAAGCAATAATTATGAAGGCAGGTCGAAGTAAATTATCAAACGCCTTAAAGATAATCTCGCGTGAAGGAATTACACACCGCCAGTCCTACTCCTACATGAAAAGCGAAAATAAAATTTAATATGCTGCTAGATCCGATTTTCGTTTCTTTTTTTTCCCAGCTAGTAAAAAAATATAATATTCAAGTAACTCTTTGCAAGAAAGGAATTTAATTATTCAAATTGAAAAAACTTTCACTACAAACATTTTCAATAGGTAACCAATACAAACCATTAATAATAAGCAAACGATGGAACTTTAGAATGGTGCAATTCTGAATAAAAAATGCATAAACGAATGAGCATGGACATTTATTTAAAAAAATAAAAAAATAAATTTGTAATTTGCAGTTCTATAACGATTGAATCTTAGTTAATACTATTAAACGACAGCAACAAAAAATGTTGCATGAATTTATGTATATTTTTGTTTTGTAATTACTGATTTTTACTAATGAGTGGCTATCTACAACGTTTCATTTTTTTTGTACATCTTCAGTGACAAAACTTTAAAAAAATGTACAGAGCTAACGGTTACAGATAAAAACATGCGGTTTTTACCATTCAATAGCTGTTATTGAGTAGAGTAGGTAAGTACACATAAATTGTTTAAAAAAACTTGAAGACCATTTTAATTTAAAATAAGTTTTAAATTAATCACAGCTTTCCTTTTACGCACCGTGTTCTTGTGATCCGCTCAACTTACACAATTTTAAGTAAGTTTCGAGTTTCATCGGTTAATTTACGTTTAAGATATTAAACAATTTTTTTTAGCAGACCTTGACACTATTATAAAGAATATCCATTTATTTTTATAGCGATGTGTATTTTTTATAAATACATTAAACAATAACCAACTTATGGTAAACAAAAATAATTTAAGGACTACTTAAAAGTTGTCTTTTAATTTTAGACAAAAAATTTGCAGAAGGCTCTTGACCCTCAAATTAACTCAATGTAAACAAATAATTATGCGCGTCCAAACTGTGACATGTCACATTACCTTGCGTCGGGTTACGTAAGCAGCAACGCAGAATGCCAAATGGAATGTAACTCCATTAATTTTAATTAAGGGTGACCAACACCTTCAGAGCCGACCGCTAATGTGTTTTCACGTACAAAAACGTTCCACACAGTTCTGTGTTGAAACTTGGCCAAGAGCAAGTTAAAAACACTTTTACCTGCTGAATTAATAAGTAGATTATTCGAAAAAAATACGCTTAAAAGTTAGAACGTATATTTATACGTAATTTTTTAAAATCAAAAGTAATACTGCAACATTAAATTCCACACTCAGTTTTAATGTATCGCTATGTTACAACCGAGCAATCATTTAGGTACTCGTAGGTGTAATATAACGCTCAATGTGATACTTTGATGTTTAATGCATACGTTTTTATCAGATTAATGTTGCACATCCAGCGATGGAACACAGTATAGCGTAATAAAACTTTTTTGTTGGTAATTAACGAGCACCAGGTGATGTTAACGTTGCAACATTCTCTAACGAGGAAGTTGAATATGAATGCAGCTTCATTTCCGGATGACAAAACAATTGCGCGTCAGTAGGTACTTATTTATTATCAGTATTTATTTATTAACTACATGGCATGGGTATAAATAACGTGTCTTCAGTTCGAAGTAATATGCAATAAGCTATCCTATAGAGCTAAAAATCAATGGTACTTATGGCACAAACGACAACTCATCCCAGAATCAGGGCCGTTTTTCGAAGTGACCAGAAAGTCAAATTTTGAGTAAATGTCATTATAGGCACACTTTTTTTTTGTACTTCTGGATAGAAGTTTATCAATAATAACATAAGAATAAGATGTATTTATGCGGAATTAGGTATTGGCATCAAATTCAACATTTGCCGACGTATTTTTGTCGTACTGTTGTTTTTCTTTTGCGGAATAGCTTGTAGTCATTGCATCCGGACAATGTTATACCCTCCGATTTGTAAAAGTTCAATGAATCTGTATTTCGTTTTGACTATCCAACAATGCTTTTAATTGTAATAACAACTTTTTGAAGTGATATATTATTTTTATCTATGATTTCTAATATTTTGCTACAAAATTCTACCATAAGAGCAGTGTCCAGTGAGTTTGCCGTCCCAAAAGGCCGGCGCCCTGGGCCTATAGCCCATTTAGCCCTGTGGTTAAGGTGGCCCTGCCCAGAACATCAATTTGGGCTTAGGAAGCGACACACGACGATTGCGCAGGTACACACGAAAGACATTTCCTAGTACCAAGACGAATATACGGGCCTATAGTATACAATTAATCCTGGCGTTCCGCGGGGAAGCGTGTCGGGACCCCTATTGCATACCTCACATACAACAGATTTGCCCATGACAAGCAATACAACTATTACCACATTCGCAGACGACACAACATTAATGGCGTCACATAGAAACGCAAAGACGGCTTTAAAAATTATCTAAAACCATCTCAATACAACACAGACATGGCTTAGACCAGTATATCTCAAACTTTTTACTCTGACCCCTTTCAAAATTAAAATCTCACAGAGGACTCTAACAAATTGATTTATAAACAATATTTTTATTTTCAATTAAGTCTGGCCAATAAATTTAGATGATTTTCGAACAATATAAAGGCTTTGGGGACCCCTTTAGAAAGATTCAGGAACCCCCGGGGTCCGCGGACCACAATTTGAGAAACATTGGTTTAGACGATAGAGGACAAAAGCAAACGAATCGAAATCTGTACAGGTGACATTAACAAAGAAGATAGTGGACGCACGGTGGTTCGCGACAAATGAAATCATTGGAACAGATCGAAAATTCCAAGTGCGAAAGAAGACGTAAAAAACCACTAGCAGACTGGGACTAGTAGACGATCTTAAAGATTACCTGGACGTTAACCTTAAACCATCAAATTTACCAACCAGGTTTAATTAGTTAACTAGGATAGAATAATTTCAAATACGTCAAAATTAAGACAGTAAGGGAGTGAGGCATGAGCCATTGGGAGATTGCTTTGTTACTAGTAGTACAGGATTTATTTTTTGTCCATCCAGGAGAGACTGTAAAGAATCAGGGGTAAAAAACAATGTAATTTCATTTAACTCAAGATTACCTGATGTCAAGTGCGTGATGCCGAATTTTTCAGAAACATTTTAATGCCGATTGCACGAAAACTGTTTTCAGCAATATTAAGAAAATGGGGCTTTATATCATCCCATTTTGTCTAAAATTTCAGTGATTGTAAAAGCAATCTGTTTTCTTGGACTTCAGTACTCGCATCTCCTCGCTTCATTAGACATGACGAATGGCGCAGAACTTGACAATCGATTCTTTCTTTCCGGGAGTGATTTGAACCATTCAACTCGTAAAGCGACTGCTCCCAACCCAGGACATCATACATGTAATTTAATTTATCGTTTAAAAAATAAATTTTTGTACACATACAGGTTTTAGGACACTAGGTTTACTACATATCTTACAACAGATTGGTTTGTATTCTATTACAAATTTGAAGCTTTCCAAGCAAAATATAGCTTATCGTACGGCAGAACGTGTTTTATAGGATTTCAGCCGCTACAGCGATTTTAAAGCGACGTGAGAAGAATTCCAAAGACTTTTTCGGTAAATTGCGAAATATAGGTTATCACTAAATTCAAAACGATATTCCCAGTTAGCAAGTATAAAACGGGAATACTTCTATTTTGTTAAACACAACATATGGCTGTACAATGTAAAGGAGAATATCTGTATGACTGAATGGTGCGTGCACCTTTCAAAACTGCAATAGATTACAAATACTTAGTTAATATTTTGGTTGGTGATGGTATAAACGAGATTCATATCTTGAATGAACCAGAAGAAAAGCGCACGAATGCTTCTAAAATAACTTTGCTTCTTTTAGTAATGATATTAGTTAAAAAAATATGTCAAATTCTTAATTAAAAGTTGCCACCTGCGGATCGAAAGCTTGGACAATTATTGATTCGCTAAAAAATACAGTAAAGCAGTAGAACATAACTTTTGGCGACGATTTTAAGATTTAATAGAACATGATAACGTAAGGAACGAAACAATTAGACGAAAATTGGGATGGAATATACCTTAACAGTTAACAGATACTATCGAAATCTTGGTACGCCTATAAGAATAAACAAAGGAAGAATACCGAAACAAATATATAAGTGGACTTCGAAAAGAAGAAAGCGGAAAATGAAGACCAAGAACGCGCTGGAAAGATGAAGTGGAGATGGCGATAATAAGAAGAGGCCTTGAGGAAGAAGTGGCAATGAAGATTTGGCAAACGGCCACAGAGGCTGTAAAACGAACGCTGTACAGGGTGGTCCAAATTCGATGGGATTGCATGGGTATCTCGGTTAATATTTAAGATAGAGAAACGGTTAAATTACCAAAAATGTTCAGTTTTTTGAGACAAACTCAGAACCGTTTTCAAAAATATTCTATCATTTCCGGTTTTCGAGTTATCGAATAAAAAGTGTTTTTTTGTCATATTAATAATGTGTCATATCTCCGTTATTGTTGTAAATATCAAAAATATTTATTAAGATTATTATTGGATATTTTTATGTTTAATTTGATTATACTAAAAAAAAAATGTTTATGCTCGCCGTTAAAAAGTTATGACACAAACTTACCTTTTTTTAAATGGAAACGATAGTTGGCTATGACCTATTTAAATTTCTCATTTTTTTCTCATTTCAAATATATAAGGGTTGATGTATTTATTTTCAACAATACGCAAGTTATGAAGGTTTTTTAGTTTTTTTTTTTAAAGAAAATCATAGTAGGCTGTGAAAACCAAAAATAAACAAGGTGTAAAACCTTATAAAACTTATGTGGTACAAGTTACCAAGGTTTTTTAATTTGTTATTGAGATAAATACGACATTTTTTGAACATAAGATAAACAACAATATC
The DNA here is from genome assembly GCA_947652605.1 of Elmis aenea. Lineage (NCBI taxonomy): Eukaryota > Metazoa > Arthropoda > Insecta > Coleoptera > Elmidae > Elmis > Elmis aenea. Next base: position 17,993,734 of record OX393577.1, read on the forward strand.
CTACATTACTGCTGATACAGACTATATCGTTGTTTTCTTATTTTCAAATATTTAGAATGTTTATCTCCACAACAAATTAAAAAACATTGATAACTTGTACCACATGAGTTTTGTAAGGTTTTACACCTTGTTTGGTTTTTGTTTTCATAGCCTACTATGATTTTCTTAGAAAAAAAACCTAAAAAACCTTCATAACTTGCGTATTATTAAAAATAAATACATCGACCCTTATATATTTGGAATGAGAAAAAAATGAGGAATTTAAATAGGTCATAGCCAATTATCGTTTCCATTTAAAAAAAGGTAAGTTTGTGTCATAACTTTTTAACGGCGAGCGTAAATTTTTTTTTTCAGAATAATCAAATTAAACATAAAAATATCCAAAAATAATCTTAATAAATATTTTTGATATTTACAACATAAACGGAGATATGACACATTATTAATATGACAAAAAAACACTTTTTATTCGATAACTCGAAAACCGGAAATGATAGAATATTTTTGAAAACGGTTCTGAGTTTGTCTCAAAAAACTGAACATTTTTGGTAATTTAACCGTTTCTCTATCTTAAATATTAACCGAGATACCCATGCAATCCCATCGAATTTGGACCACCCTGTATATGTATATGAATTGTCAAGTGTAGAAAAATATTTAAGACAACAATCTCTTTTCCAAAAATATCTGTACTAGTTTTAAAATCATCGTCTATTTACCCGTAGACTTAACAAAACTCTGACATGATTAACACAAAAACTTTAAATATATCTGATTAACTCTACCTTAAACAGAAAAAAAGATTAAAGGAATGTAATAAACTTTTCTCGGTAAATATGAATAACAAATCCAGCGATGAAGAGAATAGACTCTCAAAACTAGCCTAGATATTGTTCAAACCAGCATCTTCTCATAAATAAGATAAGTGATTTTTATACTGCACTTACTTTTTACTACCCTTATATACTTATTTCTCTACTTGATCTGGATTACAGTTTTATATGCTGTTGTCGGCGATCCCGACTCCGTTAATTCGTCTTGACCGTCCGTCCAATAATCCGTTTTAAACGTTACTGCTATGGTGATAGTTACGTCAAAAGCTTTTTTCTGGACGTTCGCGTAAAAGCAACAGTGACAAGCGAAACCCCGCCTTTTGCTATAAGTAGGGAAGTCGGTTCAGTAAGCTGGATAGCTAAAAGGATTTCACAGTTGGAGCCATATTGGCTGCAACATGGGAACAAATGGAAAAAAGATGTTCGCTAACAAACGCTGTTTACTGGCCTCGGGCGGCATATAGAATTTATATATTGCACACGCATGGCTTTTAAGAATATTGCCAAATTTATTATTTTTATTAAAAGGACTTTGACAAATGAAAGGCGAGAGTTTGTTTGCACGAGTTGTTTTTTTAATGAAATACGTTTTATGTAGTGTTACATTAATAAAATATGTATTTAGCCAAAAAAAAAAAATTATGTTCATGAAATATACTGAGGGAAATTAGCATTTTTGTAAAGGTCAATGAACCAAAAGGGATTGCAATTATATGAAACATATAATAGAACATGAAGATGCTTAAATTGGCAGAGAAAAATGTTTGCATATTTTTTGCGGGCGATGTACTTTTTTGTCAAGACAATGCCCAGTGGTATTGGAACGATTAAGTATTAAGTTTAAAGATCATTAATATAAAATAATGTCCGGATTTGTATTGAAAGATGTAGGGAAAATTGTTGGTGGACCACACTGAAAAATTTGGCAGGCAGCATGCAGTTTGATTTTTCTAAAACATTCGGAAGAACAGTTGGTTATTTTTTCAAGTTTACAAGTGGATAATTTAGGACATTGGAGCCCTGGGTTCGTTTTTGTTGTATTTTTACGTTTAAGAATGTTAATTGTGCATGTTTTTCCTGCACACTATACCGGGTGATTCAGTTTGTCTGTCGCACCCCTATAACTTTTTAATTATTGAAAATAACCCCAACAAACCTTATAGTTTTGAAAACGGCGACAAATTATCTATTAGGTGATGTGCATTTGTTATCTCTATAATGACGTATGTCAAATCCGCGATAGGCAACTGTTTGTCTTTAAATTACATAGTAGGTATACATTTTGTTGTTGTTTAGGATAGAGAATTTAATTCTGAATCCAACCATGTATTAATAAAGTATACATACATAAGAAAATTTTCGAGAAAAATTTATTTAACATAACAAAAAACGATCAAATCTTAAAATTTATACTATAACTACCAATGGAAATGTATTAAAAATTAATTTTTATTGAAAATACAAACAAATATAAACGTTGACAAAAAAAACTTATTCAAGCAGTTTAGAAGCGGGGGGCGGTCACTTTGAATCAGGGTGGATAAAAATCATTATTTAAAAAAAAAAATCAAAAAAATCGATTTATTTGATTTAAATCAAATGTACCATATTATCGAATTTAGTGACATATTCACATGCTATTTCTGTTTTGTGCTAATATATTTAATAACCAATATATTTAATTCATTGGTGAATTTTTGTCAAAATGAAAAATTAAATATAATGATTAAGAATTTTGAAAAAATCAGTGCTAAAAGGTGATGTTTAATTAATTATATACAGGGTGAGTCATTAGTGCGGGATCGGTCGATTGTGGCTAAACGGCTTGAGATATGAAGTTGAATCAAATGCTATTTTCTACAGTTTTTTCTAAACAACACAATAAAAATATTTTCAAATGTACAGGGTGAGTCACCTTTCTGGAACTAATAGCAACTTTTATATTTCAAATACAACACCCAATTTTTTATTTAATATTTTTGACCGCCTTAATTTTAGCTTTGCATCAATATAAAATACTACAGGTTTTTATACAGTGTTGTAAAAAAACATTAATTTTCTAAATTAATCAAGATTTTAAGTCTTTATTTAAAAAATTCTCCTGAAGTTATTTTGAAGTACAGAGTTTTAATTTGGTATGGACATGCAGAAAAAAATTCTCTGTTCGCTCGATATGAAAAAACTTGAATCACACATACAGGAGTGTTTATAAATAGGTGGCAACTTCCATGATTTTTAAAAGCTCGTAACTCGATTTTTTCAAATGCGAACCCCTGTATTTTTTTATGTCATCGAATTCGTCTTTAAAAGTGCTTCATATTTTGTTAAGTATGTCCTCTACCCAAAACTCATACTTTTCGAGATATTCGACATTTTTTTTCAAATCGGTATTGAAGCAATAGAGTGCCGTGGAAATTGAAAAAACTGACTGTTCACTTCGCTAACGTCAAAAACTTTTATTTTTTGAATTATGCATTTTCACACTGAATATTAAGTACTTTACAAGAGCGAATGGATATGTTTTATTCACCATTTCGTGTATTTAATTACTAATAGTAATACAATTTTGTTTTATTATAAATATTATGTTGTACTCATATAATCTGTGATTTAAATTGATTTTAAAAAAAAAATCACTTGATATAAATCATGATTTAAATCGTGATTTAAATCAATTGATTTAAATCTGCTCAACCCTGCTTTGAATACAATAAAGTCTTATTTCTGTAGTACGTAGAACAAGAAAAAAAAAATCTAAAAGTCATGGCACACTCGGTTTATGAGACATAAGCCAAATTTGCTTTTTTTTTTTAAATGGCAATCATAGTTGGCTATGAGTTCATTAGAGCTTATTTTTTTCTGATTTAAAAAATGTATGAGTGTCATATCTATTTTTATTACTTTTCTTAAAATTTGCCAAAAACCAAACTTATTACTAAATTCGATAATGTGGTACATTTGATTTAAATTAAAAAAATCTGATTTTAATCAATTAAATCGATTTTTTTTTATTTAAAAAAAAATATGATTTTTATACAGCCTGTTTAAAACCGACTCCGACTTTCGACTCCGACTCCGACTCCCGACTCCGACTTTCAACTCCGACTCCGACTCCTGACTTCGACTCGACTCCCGACTCCGACTACCGACTCCCGACTCCTTTAATTATGGCACTACACTGAGGAACATTAATAAGAATCTGTTAAAACCGATATTGATTATTTTCAAGTTCGTTTCCGTTTTTAAACAAACAAACAAAATGTCGTTAGCGTTACTGTTCTTTAAAAAAATTCGGTTAATATTGTTATTTTGTTTACGTTTCCATTCTGTTCTCATCTTTGATAAAAACGGAATCAAAGAATCGGAAGTCGACAGTTTTTCCGACTCCCAACTCCTCCAACAGCCTTTGACTTTTCGACTCTTGACTAGGGGGTGAAAACCCTATATTTCAACCAATCATGAAACTGCGCTCCTGTTGCAGATTGTCTATTACAGAACACCGACACCCAATCGACAATTGAAGCTACTCCAACCAATTCGCGTACTATCAGTTGTACCTATCATTTAACACAGCTGATACATATATTATACGCCAACGAAAATTTGTTTCGAGCAATTGCGTCGCCGTCAGTTGAAATCACGATAATCGCTGTTGAATAAATCAATAGACGTGTAGTGGAAACCACACAGAGACATTTGAATGTAACACGCGAAGCAAAACATTTCGTGAAACATTGTATCCTTGACAAGATATTCATTTCATAGTTGTTCCAGATGTGGCAGGACATTTGCAAGTCAGATGGAACATTTGTAAACAGTATGAAATGGTCGTACACACGAACCACTTAGGTATTAAAATATTCGCTTATTTAAAATGTAAGTGGATCTGACGTTGATAGTTTAAGTAGCACACCGATCTTTAACAGATGGGATTTACATGGGGTGTTCAAAATCTCGAAAACGGAGACTTGTATTTGGTTTCAATTAAACAAAAACTACAACACCTTGAGAGCTACCATTAAACAGTTGAATATATACCTACAACCTTTGCGTTGTTTGTCATTTTAATTTATTTAGTAGCATATTAATAAAGCTGAGTTGAGTTTGGCCAGCCAAACGGAGCGGACGCGTTTCTTGTGGATGCGGCAATCGGAGAAAATAAACTAGAATACCGGGTCCTATCACGAGAGTCAAGGTCGGGCGAATAGTTAAAAGTGTGCAAAACGGTTTAATTCCGAAATTATAAAATGATATAAAATCAACAATCACGTATATAATATCAGTGATATTGGCGTTCCTAAAATAGATAAAAGTAGATATGCTTACGAACATGGTGGAAGAAGTAATGAAAGATATGAAAGAAATAAAACATCTTCAGAGCGACGAGTATACGTCGGAGAATTCTAAAAGAAAAAGAGAACAGGACATATCTAAAGGGAGTAAAATAAGTAAAAAGATAAACAGGACACCTCAAAAAGAGAAAAAGGAGAAAGAATATCAAACGGATACGCTCACGAACATGATTAAGGAAATAATGAGAGATATAAAAGAAATAACACATGATCAGAGGTCATACTAAGAAGAATTTAAGGAACTAAAACAGGAAAATAAATTGCTGAAAAACAAAAACAAGATAATAAAAGAGAAGATAAAATCCGTAGAAGATAGTTAGAAGATTAAAAAACATCAAAAACAAAAGGCATGGAGATAAAAACTGATAACAAAGCAGACCTTATACAGGAATTCGAACACTTTATTAAAAGAGGAACCGGTATAAAAGTTCAGATTAAAAACGCCATGCAGATAGAAACAAAATCGCGTAAGCTACAATAATACAAACCACTAGAAAAAGAAAAGGTAATGAAAAACAAGTATAAGTTAAAACAACTTCAAGAAAAAAATGATATAAACAACGAAATGACTAAGGAGGAACTGGAAAATCAAAAGAAGTTAAAACAAATAGCGGAAGAAGAGATACAGAAAGGGAGAACAACGAAAATAGGATACCAAAAAATCACAGTAGATGGAAAAGAATGGAGATGGGACAGGGATCAGGAAATCTAAAACTAATAACCTTCAAAAAACTGACAGAGAATAACAGAAATATTAGGACAAAGACCCAGGCAAAAAAAAGGACATGAGAAAAAAAAATGTAAAAGTGTAAAAATAATAAATAAGAAAAGATAACAAGCAGATATCGGAAGTGACACAATCAATGAAAAACGACATGGGAAAGATATAAGAAAAAACTCAACTCCACCCAATGCCTTACACCCGTGAGGGTAGATGGGCGAGACTTTACATCCGAAAGGGTGATGGTCTAATAGATGTAAAGATTAATAAAGCTAGAACAACAAAGAAACTATACGGTAAAGTGTAAAATTGAAGTAGATTTGTTATGGATTTTATTTTGCTGATGAACTGTACTCGGTTTTTAATGTTTAGATTTTATAGACGAAAAGATGTAAGATATATTTTTAAGCTGTTTTAAATAAATCCAAGAAAATATGATTTTGGAGCAAGTTGTAAGCAACATGCCAAATCCTAGGTTTTATTGTGCCAGTTAATGATAGAAATAACTCCTTGAAATTTATTTAACTACAATGACGTACTTTCCAAGATTGTTCTAAACAGGAACTGCAAAAACCGCCAATAAGAAAAATGTTGGCAAAAAATTAGACCCAGTATATTGATATGATAGTTTTGCATTACCTACACATTTATTTTTAAACCAATTTTTCTTTAACAGTTCACGTTTTATTTTCGTTTAAGAACCTTTGGCATTAAAAGTTTTTAGTAACGATCCCTAATTACATATTGTTCGCCCACGTTCAGATAGCTTTTGTTTGTGTTTTACAGCTGGAGTGTAAACTAAAACCGTTTCCTATACCGCAAAGTACCTTTAACTACTGGTTATAACGCTACATAAAACACACCATTCTAGAATAAATATTAACTCGCTTTTCTATATACTTTATAGTCATTACTTAACGCTTTACGATTGTAAAAACCGCGCTTTTCACATATAGTTTTTTTTTGGGTTTTATTTCTCCTACAACGACCTTACGATTTTACTACTCAAAATGCAGTAAATGGTTTTATAGTTAAGAGAGATATTCAAGCATAGTGGTGATAAAATACACAAAACATGGCGTAGTTAAAATTTGAATATGCTGAGAGCATATTTTGCTACCTTCACGTGTCCGGTTTATTGTCATGAAAAACTCCGGAAATTGGACTTTTTTTTGGCCAAGATAGTTTAAGCAATTATACAGGGTTGCGCAAAAGTATGGAAACAGACAAATATCTAGAATACTTTGAATAGAATGACGGGATAGTGGTCCTTAGGTTTATAAAGAAAACTCTTTACATCAGCTAAATATTTCGGATCTTTATTTGATCCTTCATCGGTAGCTATAAACAAAATACAAAAAGTCCTTAGAATTATAATTTAAGTCTAATAAGGTGCTACTCACCGATGAGCGAGGATGTTTGAAAGCAACAAACAGGTGAACATTAAAAATTTTTTCTCGAAGATGAAATGGTTAAAATTGATGGAAGTACTTCATTAAAATTTGCTTGAATTATTAATCGTCGACACATGTGTTTTCTCTTGATTAAAAATATATTAAAATTTGACAAATTGAAAATTGAAGCTATAAAGAGAAAATCAACATGTGGATTCGTTGAAAATTTGTCACTTTATCCCTGGGATAGATCACCATCCAATAATCTATCCCAGGGATAAAGTGACAAATTTTCAACGAATCCACATGTTGATTTTCTCTTTATAGTTTTAATTTTCAATTTGTCAAATTTTAATTTATTTTTATTCAAGAGAAAACACATGTGTCGACGATTAATAATTCAAGCAAATTTTAATGAAGTACTTCCATCAATTTTAACCATTTCATCTTCGAGAAAAATTTTTAATGTTCACCTGTTTGTTGCTTTCAAACATCCTCGCTCATCGGTGAGTAGCACCTTATTAGACTTAAATTATAATTCTAAGGACTTTTTGTATTTTGTTTATAGCTACCGATGAAGGATCAAATAAAGATCCGAAATATTTAGCTGATGTAAAGAGTTTTCTTTATAAACCTAAGGACCACTATCCCGTCATTCTATTCAAACTACTACATGGTCGTAATTTTTGGTTAATCTAGAATACTATTGCAGATATAACAATGAAATTTTGTACCTGAGTACTTTAAACATCGATAACTCAATTTTCTTAAATACAACACCCTATCCCTATTTGTTTTTACAGTCTTGTGGAAAATTTGATTGTCTTTCAAAAACATTAACAATGTTTTATACCTAAAACTGATATTTTACGAGATATCGCAGTTTTATTGTAAATTATTAGGGCAACGTAATATTTTCAAGTAGGCTATGAAGGTAGACGGCGGTAAATTTGAAACAATTGTAAGATAAAAACAAAAAAGTTATAATTTAATTTTTTCCTCACTTATTTTCGACATTTCTAATAACGTAGATGTAAGTTTACGATATTTACGTTTAAATCGAGGTTTCTTAAAATTATGTATTTATTCATTGGACCAGTGTGATGAAACAATCATTAAATCCTTTAAACTAATTTTTTGTGTTTCTACAGTATGATTTTCAGTTCAACCGGAAACGGTTTCAACCCTAACCGTTTTTTTTTTTCAAACTTAAAGACAAGACTGGCCAGTGACTTTTGTTTAATCAGCGTTCTTTTCGCGTACTCAATACATTATCAATCGGGTTTTAAGACTTTGCAAACAATCAAAATCAATTATATGAAAAATATTGTGGCCCTGATAAGAAACCTCGTATAAACTTAAGATTGGTAAAATTACATCTACATTATAAAAAATGTCGATAATTCGAAAGAAAAAGATAATATAATAACTTCCTTGTTTTTATCTTTCACTTGTTTCAAAATGACCGAAGTCTACATTCATAGCCTACTCGGGAAATTACGTTGTCCTAATAATTTACAATAAAATCGCGATATCACGTAAAACATCACTTTTAGGTATAAAACTACGTTAATGTTTTTGAAAGACTATCAAATTTTCTACATGACTATGTACAAACATATAGAGTGTTGTATTTAAGAAAAATGAGTTATCGATGTTTAAAGTTTCACGAGTTTGACCAAGCGTAAAAAACACCCAGTATAATATTTTTAAAATGTAGCTAGCCCAAATTGTTAATTAATCTATTTTTAAATACATTTTTTAACGAAATTCTCCTGCCTTTTTAAATAACTTAAATGTTAAAAAAAATTGAAAGTGCTGTATCGCTCAAAATTTTCATACAAATGTAAATTTTACGAAAACGGTTTTTTATAGTAACTTTTAAGAGGAATCCAAAAATGTAAAAATATACAGGGTGCCCATTTTTCTAACCTGTTGTATGGGTAACTCCGTTAATATTAGAGATACAGAAACGTTTAAATTAGCAAATTTCCGCAGAATTTAAAGGGAAATCTGATGCCATTTTCAAATTTGACCTACGCCATCAACTTTTTGAAATATTTTGAAAAAACTGAAAAATGTCGATTTTTTCAAACTTGAATAATTCCGTAACCATATGAGTTAGAACCAAAATAAAAATTGGCTGTTATAGATGTTTTTACGTAGATTTTAAATATGTTAACGGAATTTTCATAGCACTCTCGATTTCCGAGTTATAGCACAAACTTGCATTTTTTTAAATGGAAGTCATAGTTGGCTATGGTCTTATTAAAAAGGTTATTTTTTTCTCGTTTCAATGATATAAGGGTTGTTATGCTTTACTTTTGTAGTTTTTCTTTAAATAAGCAAAAATCATTTTACATGTTCACAGCCTACTAATAGATGGGAGTTATCCTGTGTTGATGTTCTTTTTTTTCGATGTGACATTTAAGCAGTGGCGTGCGGTGGGTTTTAATGTAAGGGATGCTGTCAAATATATATTTTTTTAAAAATCCTTAAAAATCTATTTAAATCTTCATCACCCATATATATATATATATACATGCTTAAATCCCGTAAAATAGCATGACAACGTATTATTATTAACTAGCACTACTAATAACTTGTAATAATCCAAAAAAGTTTTAATTTAAAAAAAAATTCAACTTCTTACTAGTCTGTTATAATTCGTGATGTACATACCTGCGAGAGAAAATCTCGTATTTTTAACGAAGCTAAAGAAAATTGTAACTGATAATTTGAGAAATAAAAAAATTGAATTAAGATATTCGAGCTCTGCAACTTATTAACATAAAAAAACTTTTATTTTACAGACTGACTAAAAAATTTTAGAGGTATGACGGTTTTAACAAACTCTCCACTATGCAGTTGCATATTGCATTCATGTTTAATGAAATCGTATCCAACAGTAAACGCTATGCGCGAACACAATACTACCGCATTACCGGTGATCGGTGAATGCGTTTTTAGCTGTAGATGCTGTTTTCAAACCAGCATCTACAGCTAGTATATAGCTCCATCAACTGATACTTAATACGCATGCGTTAACTTCTATATCTCTATGCTATGAGTCCAGCCCTAGATGCTGAGCGCTACACCGCATTCACGGCCTTAAATGAGGCAGTCAGACAAATGGGATATATTATAAGATCTTTTTCCTCTTAACTTTAAAATGTAACTTTTAATGGACGTAATAGTTCAATAATTACTCTCTACAAATTAATTTTAGAAAAACAAATTATATATTAAATTAATGTATGAAATATTTCAAAATTTTAAGGGATGCGCCGCATCCAACGCATTCATGGACTGCACGCCACTGCATTTAAGAGTTGTCTCTTATCGTTAGTGTAGCAATTATTAGCCAGTTACGGCCTTTTCAGTTGACACCACATTCAAGGGACAACTCCCGGGTAGGGTAGATGATGTTGGTTTATAATTTACGTATTCTAGGACTCTCTCTTCATCTTCTTGCTTAAATTTAATTTTCAAACCTTTGGATTTTGTAAATGACCTGTATTTTTTTTAATTGGTTTCTAATAACGAAAAAAATTTCTTTCTTGATTGCCTCCTTTCCATAAATCTTTGCAAATACATTTCACTTGAATTTCTACTATTTCTATTACAAGCCTAGTAATAAAAAAGCATGTCGTTTCTTTTTTCATTAGAAAACATTGTTTTTGAAATTTACAATAAAGTCTATCAAAAATTTTGATCAACACGAGAGAGAGATTTATACGTATAACAAACAATAAATTTTATTTGACAAACTCTGAGGTTTTGTTTTTAAAATTTGTAACTGGCTATTAACTGCTACACTAAGATAACTCTTAAATGTCACCTGGAAAAAAAATGAACATCAACACGGGATAACTCCCATCTATTAGTAGGCAGTGAACATGTAAAATGATTTTTGCTTATTTAAAGAAAAACTACAAGAGTAAAGCATAACAACCCTTATATCATTGAAACGAGAAAAAAATAACCTTTTTAATAAGACCATAGCCAACTATGACTTCCATTTAAAAAAATGCAAGTTTGTGCTATAACTCGAAATTCAAGAGTGCTATGAAAATTTCGTTAACATATTTAAAATCTACGTAAAAACATCTATAAGAGCCAATTTTTATTTTGGTTCTAAATCATATGGTTACGGAATTATTCAAGTTTAAAAAAATCGACATTTTTCAGTTTTTTCAAAATATGTCAAAAAGTTGAGGACGTAGGTCAAATTCGAAATTGGTATGAGTTTTTCCTTTAAATTCTGCACATATTTGCTACTTTAAACGTTTCTGTATCTCTAATATTAACGGAGTTACCCATACAACAGGTTAGAAAAATGGGCACCCTGTATAGGGTGTTCTATTTAAAATTTCAAAGTTTGAGTCCGATTCCAGTTCAACCGGAAGTCGTATTGCAACCTTAATATTTTCATCGAAACCATAAAATATCATAATGACCAGATACAAAATTTCATTGTTATATCTGCAATAGTATTCTGGATATTTGTGTTTGCATACTTTTGCGCAACCCTATATAAGTTTTTCAGAAACTGTTGCTGTTTATTTTAAACAGACTGAACTTCCTTTCCGAATATGGCTTGGAAATGTATTCGAAGACTAGAAAAATTAGAACTTTTATTAGCATTTGGTATAATTTATTTTTTTATTTTATCCAAATTTTTGTACTACGGAAAATAAATTGAAAGTCTAGTAATAAGATTGTAAGTGAAAAAAGTGAATAGATACAGTGCGGACTGTATTCATTTTCCTTATTGCAATGTAATGATCAATGATTAGGACGATTCCCTTTTAAATTTTTGCCGTGATTGTCCATTCTGCACGAAGTCCATGCAATTCAAAAATTCTGTTAACTGAGGAACGAACGAAAGGGAATGCAGAAGACGTTAATTACGTCATTTATATTCAAGATGTCTATACGCATACCGACTGATCTTGGTGGAAAACGCCCAGCCGCCCTCCATTGCAGTTGAAGTAATTTTATCATTTTATAATCCTTCCAACAAAAGATTTTCATTGTCTGACCCACATTATTACAAATTGCCTATTGTATCCTAACGACTGCCAGTGACAAAAGAGAAACTCTCATTTGAAAACTGCAAACTTTAGCGAAATTGTTTCAGGTTAAAGTAATGGAATTTACTATCGGCAGCTAAACTGAGATAATTGCGTTAATTAACTTGTAAATATCTAGGAGTCGCTGGCTGGAATATTAAGGGCAAAACGACACGGAGTGATATACACTAAAGGAAAACGCGAATACTGTTTATGAAGCGATTGTTCTCAAACCTCCAAAAGGATTGCAACGAAAATGAACTTGATAATTAAAATCCTACCGTAAAATAACTTAAAAAACCAATGATCTTCGAGAAAATCATCTGTTTTCAGTATTTTAATGGCAGGGGGACGTATTTTTAATAACAAAGAAATTCTTTTAGCCTTCGTTTTTTGCATGTCTACGAAAAACAAAAGAGCTGTCGTGCTAGGAAGGTGCGTCTGCGAAAGGAAGCGCTTTCAGCAGAACATAATATATCAAGATCAGTTGGGCAAGAAGTGTTAAAACGGAGTTTCATGGGAAATGTGGGAAGCAACTACCATAATAGAGATGAATTTATGCTTGATGTAAGCAGGCTGAGACGAAGGGTGCATGAAAAAAGGAAGTAGATGTTCCGCCCCGGAACCGATTCCACGCTACACAGAGCGCTAGTTAAGACATTTTAACGTTGTCTACGTTGACTAAAACTTGCAACGAAAAAAAAAATAGTACGTAGCATTAAAACATTTTATTAAAGATTATACGAGGCATGTTCGAAAAGTCAGTACAGTTTTTTGCTTAATACACTTAATACAGGCACAACACAGATTTTCCGGTATTCTTGGTTCCAAAACCTAACCGTACTAACCATTTCTCTGGACCAACCGTAAGCTAGGGTTAAATTTAAGCAAAATAAGTTAAGAATCTCACAAAATTGCGATGCAATATGCAAATAAACGCGCTGTACACACAAAGCCATCAAAGCCATCTGTAGCAGCCCAGTAAACTATAATGATTGGGAATTCCAAATTCCCTCTCGTAATTTTTTCCGTACTAAAGGAGGAGCCGCATCAGTTGCCGGAAAATCGGTGTTATACCTATTTTTTGTTGTTATCAGAGATAGAAAAAAATTAAGTACCTACGTAGTCTCAACTTATTTTTTCAAGAGGAATTCATTGCCGTAAACAGAGTTTTGATGTTTTTTAATTTTCGAAATATAGCCAAACACCATTTTTGGACATTTTCAAAAATGTTAAATATCTCGTTAAACGAAAAGATACATGGTTTTTTGTCCTTAATAAGATAGCGGTGTTCATTTTTTTTTACTCATACAAATACTGATTTATTACACCAAACTTTCTTATTTTAAATGGCAACCATAGTTGGCTTTGACATAAATCGAAAGCTTACTTTTTGCGCTTTTCAAAAATATTTAATTTGCTTATGGTTGGCATTTAAAATAAGAAAGTTAGGTGTAATATATCGATACTTATGAGTTAAAAAAAATTGAACATCGCTATCTTATTAAGGACAAAAAACCATGCCAAAAATGTCTATTAAGTTTTTCTCTATATTTTCGTTTAAGCGAGATATTTAAAATTTTTGAAAGGTGCCAAGAATCGGTTTTTGGCTATATTTCGAAAATTAAAAAAGATATCAATAATCGGCAACAAATTTCTCTAAAAAAAATCGAGACTACGTACTTAAGTTTTTTTTTCTATCTCTGATAATAACCGAGATACCCTGTATTGGCATCGAAAATAGGCCACCCTGTACTTAATTTTTCGAATTTACTTCGTAGTTCGACCTATGACTAACTTCTGGTGCTATATCAATTAAGTAAAGCATTCGTTCTACATCTTGCTGTCATAAAGACTAAATCAAGAATAATTCGTAACAGTCACGATGTACCAACGCATGTAAAGCCTTGAATTTGTAAACCCAGCAAAAAGTTTCTTCCTTTTGTGTTACATAATTTATTCATATTTTTTGTGGCTCATTCCTTCTCATTAAAAACTACTAAAAGAAATAACCGTGGGGCATTTTGGCGAATTATTCAAATTTTGAGTAAAAAAACAACATTTATAAAATAGGGAAAAAACAACTCCTTTAAGTATTTTTCCGTAAAAAATCTGTTACGGCACAAAAGCACAATAACATTTCCCTTTACTATTTTCACCCAAACCGTTTCTTGTTTAACAAATCGAACTTAACTTTCAAGCAAGATTTGTGCAAATCGAACTAACAGTTAGAAAGAAAACTTTTAAGTTTCCAGTTGACTGGTCAATAACTTCTTCTAAAGAATTTACTCTCATTCTTGGCAAGTCAACTTTAAGTTTTACATAATAAAGCTCACAAACCATTATCAAAGCAGCTATAAATAGTGTTTTATTATAGTCAAACACAGAGGGAGAATATTTAAAAGCAAGCGTATTTGAAATATTTCAGTTGAGAATCTATCGTTTTTGTTGCAGAGAATTTTAAAAGAAATCTATTACATCAAAGCCGACTTCAAGACTTCCACGACAGTGAAGAACAAGAAAAACGAAAATAAATCAGATAAATAAGATTGAATCGGGCAATTTTTACAATACAACAATGATATCGAAACTGATGTGTGTAAAGATCTGCAACGAATTACGCTCAGAACACGAAATCGTTTCTATTCCGCATTAGATGCTTTGGAAACGTTTAGAGAGCTGGTTTTAGTGTTTAAGCTGATTTAAAAAAAATCCCCTCTCAGTGCTGTAACAAATAAGAGCATGTTCCAGATTACACGACAAGGAAACCAAGCAGCGAACAGAACTAACTTTAACAACTCTACATCAGGTGTAATATTTGTTCCATTTACCCAACCTTGTATCTCTAAGCTAGGTTACCCAAAGCGAGCCTCGATTTTAAGCACAACATACATAAACACGCAAAAAAAAAACTGAGCGTATTGTGATGTGTTAAGTTGACGTTTTCAAGTGCAAAATACTAGAAACCTTTTAATTATTCGCCCGGAGATGGACAGATCGTAAATTAATCAAAGTACGACTGACTTCCAATTAAGAAAACTACATTTTACAACACGGAACTGCATTAAATAGATGCGCTAAGGAGTAGATTTAGATGCCGACCAATTACAGTTACTAATTAATTGTTTGCTGGAGCATACAAATGATGTACTAACGGCCAATTTATGATAAAGCATCTAATAATAGTACATGATAGACCACCAACATGGTTTGATGTACTGAATACATATTCGAGTTTGATTATAATTAATATACAATGTTGACAGACGTTCGACTAAAACTAAACAATTTTACGACTAAATTATAATAGTGACGGACGGTTAATTCCTAAAACAAAACCACCCACGTTTGACGAACTGTCTAAGAGAAAATTCTTTGCAGTTGTAAGTAAGTGTCGTGCAGTTATTATAACAGTTTCCACTAACGAAAAAAGGCTTACAAATTTTACATGTTTTCAGTTTTCACAATGAATTAATGACGGTCTAAAACTGTACGAATATATTGAACGGTCAGTAAAGATTCGAAGCTTTAAAATATTTGCGTGATGCATAAACTTTGCGAATTATCGTTGGCTAATAATTCTAGATGATTATGCAAAAAGGTAAACGAATACGCTTGTTTCATGACATACTTTATAGACAAACCATTGCTTCCTTTACTTCGTGACCCCAATTTCTTCTTGATCGGCCTCTTTTTCTTGTATATGGCGGCACCCACTTCCATATTTTTTTGGCCCATCTGTTTTCATTCATTCTTTGAATGTGCCCATACCATCTCAGTCTTTTGAGTTCTATTGACTCTATAATGTCTATATCTCCACCCATTTCATGTCGTAGATATATCTTTGTTTTTCCTCTTGTCTGTTCTTGTATGGCCAAGCATCGTCGCATTAGTCCATCTCCATCGCCTTGATCCTTGACTTCTCCGTCTGACGTATTTCCCATAATTCTGAT
The DNA here is from genome assembly GCA_947652605.1 of Elmis aenea. Taxonomy (NCBI): domain Eukaryota; kingdom Metazoa; phylum Arthropoda; class Insecta; order Coleoptera; family Elmidae; genus Elmis; species Elmis aenea. The sequence continues at coordinate 18,010,062 of OX393577.1, forward strand.
GTACAGACAACTTTTGACTATTGTTTTGTAGATTTAAACTATGGTAGGAGATGAGGGCGATGACGACAGTCAGGAAGGAATGGAAAGGATGGGTGGAGAACCCTCAAAAGCCGACGCCGTAAGGCAAACGGCGATAGAAAAAGAAAAAGAAGAAAGTTATTTTTCGGTCCCATAATAGGCCATACAGCTGCCTCATGATGGCTTTTCCTCGTTCTATTCGGTTTCTAAGTTCCTGTTTTTTTGCATTATTGCAATACCCAGGTATTTGTATTTATTTACTTTTGAAATCGTGCTAGTGTTAAGGTACAAATATTGACTGGGTTCACCTTCTATTCTGTTTTAAGTCACTTTATCGTCGTTTCCAATGTTTGTACTTTGTATACATCGTTTAGTTTTCTGAGCATATAATCGATATCGTATTTGTCTTCGGATAATATTATTTGATCATTGGCAAAATGGTGTGTTAATGCCCATCTTTTTTTATGGGCAAACCCATACTACGACATTTCTTTCTCCAATTTTCCAGCGCCTCATTTAAATAAAACTTGAAAAGAGTGGGTGCCGTGCAGAAATCTTATCCGTTTTGTGATTTTGATTTCACGTGATATTTGCTGTCCAATTTTTATCGAGCTTGTCATGTTTTCGCACAGGTTTCGTACTGCAAGGGTAAAGATTTTATTTAAGTCTTGGGTTACTTATGGACGTAACAGTTTTTAGTGATTTTGCCCAAAGTTGTAATTAAACAGACTCATTAAATCTCATATTCACAAAGTAACTCATAAAACGAATTGGATATTGTCATCGTGTGTGTTTGCATTTTTTTTTACTTTAAGGCGACCTGCATAAAGCATAACGTCAACTTTAACAAGAACTAACAGCAGAATGAGAGCAAGTACTATTTATGACAAATAGGGGAGAGTTGCCTAATGCGTACTGGTCACCTAAATCGTACCTCGTCAATTTCTTTCTTGTTATTGAAAATAAGCAGCATTTAGTGGTAAATCCATGAATTATATGACAAGTCGTTAATGTAGGCAAAAAATTGAAGTAAAACGCGGTTATTTGTGTGAGCTATAGCAGCAACAAGAAATTAGGTATATTTGAAGTAAGATTTTAAGGAATTTATTTAGCTGATATTAAGTATAAACAGTAAAATTTCTCTCAATATTCTTATATTTTTGTAACATTTGGTTTATTCATTATTTGTTTACATTTATTTCATGTATATTTTGCAACATCTGTCAAAGCTATATCGATATTTTGACAAGCTTGTCAAGTTTCCTATATCGTACCACTATAGAGTTTCTATAATCGTACTGGTACGATTTAGGAAATCGTATTTAAATTTCATCTACTAAATATAAAGCAATTTTAAAGTATTCTTTTTAAATTTCTCAAAGCATGGAGAAAAGAATTTATGGTCTGTGGACGCAGGAGAGCATAGAGAAGGCCATAGAGGCATACAGAAATAAAAGATATGGATTCAATGAATTTGTAGATAGTTTTTTTTTCGTGTTATCGATAATAAAATGTATTAAGTTTTAGTTTATTATATAGGAAGGTAGGTGTAGGTACCTAGGTATAATAAGAATTATTATCGTTTTCAATAATATTTATTTACTTATTTTTTTCTTATTCTCTAACTTTAAGTTATTAATAAGTATTATTATACCGGGTGTAAATGAAGTGTGGTACACCCCCTTTTTTTTCTTTAATTTTGATTTTAGATAAATGAAAATTTAGACATATGATATGTGCAAAAAACCGGGCTTTTTGAGCCCTTGCACACATTTGTTTCACTTCCGGTTTCGCCGCAAATGACCCCAACTTTGTTATTTTAAATGGAACACCCTGTATATTTTTACATTTTTGGAAAGAGGAAGTGATTTTGGATACAAATGCACTATTTTGGTTAATTTTTATAACCTCAAAATTTTTTTTAAGCAAAATTTAGTTTTTTGTTAAGGGTGCCGTGACCTGCACAAATTGATTTTTATTATGTCAACAATTGTCCAAAAAACGTTTTTGTAAATTTTAAATGACATTTAGGTTACTTTAATCGGCTTTGAAGGTTGCGGAATCGGTTTTTTGACAAAAAGTCAATTTTTTTAAATGGAAACATGCTGGTACTAGCAGTTATTTAAATGGAGCATCTTTTAACGAATACATCAATACCAATAACTTGTATTTTTATTAAAAATCTTTTTCAAAAATTTCAAATTATTGTGAAAATTTATTAAGAGATCCTGTTAATCGCAGTACACTGTGCATAACTATAACAAAACAAATGATCGTTGTTTTATGTTTAACTACTATAGTCATTTAATTAAAAAGTCTAAAAATTTTGGTAATCATTTTTATATAATTAGATTACTGCGATTAAAAGGATCTCTTAATACATTTTCACAATAATTTGAAATTTTTGAAGTAGAATAAAAATACAAGTTGTTGGTACCGATAGATTCGTTAGAAGATGCTTGATTTAAATAACCGCTAGTACCAGCATGGTTCCATTTAAAAAAATTGTCAAAAAACCGATTCCGCAACCTTCAAAGCCGATTAAAGTAACCTAAATATCGTTTAAAATTTACAAAAACGTTTTTTGGACAATTGTTGACATAATAAAAATCAATTTGTGCAGGTCACGGCACTCTTAATGAAAAACTAAATTTTGTTTTAAAAAAATTTTGGGGTTATAAAAATTAACGAAAATAGTGCAGTTGTATCAAAAATCACTTCCTCTTTCCAAAAATATAAAAATATACAGGGTGTTCCATTTAAAATAAAAAAGTTGGGGTCATTTCCGGCGAAACCGGAAGTGAAACAAATGTGTGCAAGGGCTCAAAAAGCCCGGTTTTTTGCACATATATGTCTAAAATTTCATTTATTTAAAATCAAAACTAAAGAAAAAAAAGGGGGTGTACCACACTTCATTTACACGCGGTATATACAGGGTGTCCCAGATTACATTTCCAGCATGAGGATCTCGCTTATTATAAGAGATACAGGTTTGTTTAAATTAGATGAATTATTCCTTAGCATGAGAGGAGCCACAATCAATTTTTAAAAGTACAAAATTTCTCGTGCTTCAGATGTTATAGCAAAAAATATGAAAATGTCCAATTTCTTTTTTCTCTCATAACTTTTTTGTCTTAATCGATAGAACAATTTTATTTGTACTTTCTTAAGGTACTTTTTAATGGAGAATGTAACTGTTATTTTAGATTATTTTTAACACTTACCATTTTCGAGATATTACCCCTAACTTATTTTTTTCTTATGGGCCACGAAGTTGGCTATGGAATAGTTAAATATGCCTTTTTTTCCTCTTTAAAATGAGATATTACTTGCTACATTTATTTTTATAATTAAGTCACAAAATGAAAAAATCGTATAAACCCATCACTTATCAAGCTATCTATGAAAATAAAAACAAAAAACAACTAATTAAATGTCAAATAACAGTTTGTCTGCGGTATCATTTATTAGAAATTCACATTATTGTTGTGTAATTCGATAGTCTTTGTAGTAATTGTTATAATGATGGCAACATTTAAAAATAGCGAAAAATTTGCCATGTTGAGATGCTACAATTTTTGCCATAAAAACTGTGTAGAAGTTAAGCTAATATACTTAGAGCTATATCCCGAGAAAAGGCAACGAAGGATGTGTAATTACAAAAATTTGGAAATAAATTTAAAAGTATATGTTTTTTTCGACAAACCAACCAAAAATCCAAAACAAATCAATGATTAATTAGAATTATTTATTTTACACAGTTTCTATTGCGAATAATGTGGCATTTCAACATATAAAATTTTTAATTAGTTGTAAATGTGCTCATAATTATATGATAACAAATTTGTTACAAAGACCATCGAATTACACAACAATACTAAACAAACAATTCTAATAAATGATACCGCAGACAAATGGTAACTGTCATTTGACATTTAATTAGTTGTTTTTTGTTTTTATTTTCATAGATAGCTGGATAAGTGATGGGTAAAATACGATTTTTCATTTTGTGACTTATTTATTAAAATAAATGTAGCAAGTAATATCTTATTTTAAAGAGAAAAATAAAGCACATTCAACTATTCTATAGCCAACTTCGTGGCCCATAAGAAAAAATGAAGTTAGGGGTAATATCTCAAAAATGGTAAGTGTTAAAAATAATCTAAATAGACAGTTACATTCTCCATTAAAAAGTACCTTAAGAAAGTACAAATAAAATTGTTCTAATGATTAAGGCAAGAAAGTTATGAGAGAAAAAAGAAATTGGATAATTTCATATTTTTTGCTATAACATCTGAAGCACGAGGAATTTTGAACTTTTAAAAATTGATTGTGGCTCCTCTCATACCAAGAAATAATTCATCTAATTTAAACAAACCTGTATCTCTTATAATAAGCGAGATCCCCGTGCTGGAAATGTAATCTGGGACACGCTGTATATATATATATATTATAATATAAGTTATTAATAATGTAATCATTTTATTATCACTATTAAAGTAACTATAAAATAAATAGAAATGCGTTATTTATAACCTACTTCTCTTATTTATTGCACCTACATTGGATATTTTCCCTTTTTGTTATTAATGAAATATCTTAAAATTGACATAAATTCGTTATTTAATTATTATGATTGTATTTTGGATACTTTTTGGTTTTATATTAATAAAGTGTTTATTATTAAATGATTCTTTTCCTTAAACTTTTTTAGAATTATTTTCGTTCGTAAACTGACTACTTTTAAAGTAGGTACGATTTTGGAAACCGATAGGTACGATTTTGGAAATAGATTAGGTACGATTTAGGCGACCGGTTGCTTAAATCGTACCTTTTACGACATGTTATAAAACAGCTTATAACAATTTAATTTGTTTTTGGCAAAAAGTTAAACATAAAAAAGTAAGTGCCTTAAACATCAAACTACAATTAGCAATATCAACTTTCGCAAACATTAGTCCCAAATGGACAATATAACATAAAATATATTAAGTAGTACGATTTTGGCTACTCTCCCCTATGTACATAGATTAAGCCATAACGTAACGAAGTCAATAATTAACTGTAACTAAGCCAACTATTACAATTAATTATCCAATCGAGGCACTGGATATGCAATTACATAGATTATCATTGGTCAACTTGGATATACAGTACTGAACGATTTATCAAACTGAGTTGGAACGTACAGATGTTGGGATAAAGCTCAGATTATGCTTATCACGGCAGCATTACAACAACCACAGGTGGATAACACAAAATGTGAGAATGAAAGAAAGTATTGTGTACGGTGAAATCCGCAAAGGCTCCGGTAATCCTTTACTTGGTTTTCGTTAACAACAATGCTAAGAGAGAAACACTAGTTGATTGTGATTCAAAGCACGAGCATTTACGGCTTGATAAGGTTTCTTATACAATTAAATAGGAATCGTTTAACGCGTTTACGACTAGGAGTATAAGTAATGCTAACATTTTCCACTCGGGCAGCTTCAATGAAAAGTACATTAACAAGATTTCAAGTGGGAACGAAGACAAGAATTAATTGATGTACAAACCTAGCTCAAAGAGCTTTGAATGTGTAATAGTTTGAATTCAAAAACAGTTCAGGAATGATAAAATTTGCATTTTTTAAATGACAACCACAGTTAGCTTAAACATAAATGTAAATCCGCACTAAAAGTTGCATCCAGGCTCTAACGTCGTCTTAAAATTGTGCTTTTAAAAATGTTCATTTTTGCGATCGAGTTGGCTATGGAACCGTCTAAAAAAATTCAAAATCTTTCCTATTCCGATGCATGCGTTCTTTGCGAGTGAAACGGTGCAAATTTTTGAAGTTCTGCCAATAGATTCCGTAGAAAAACGCGAAAAACGATACCCCTGCAAAAGCCGGAGTTCGTTCGAAAAACGAAATAACTCGGGTCACAAAAATATTCATAACTGTTGTTTTTTGTCCCAGACTTTTCATTCTTAAAATTTAGCCAAAAGATAGGGGCATCTGATGACGTGTGCAAAACGCACTTTTTAAGTTTTATAGTATCCTCTACGGCCGTCCGAAAATGGTGCTTAAAAATGGCCATTTTTGCGATCGCGTTGGCTGTGAAACCGCCTAGGAAAAAATTCAAACAGTCTTATTTTTCAATGTGCGCATCTCTTGCGAATAAAACTACAAAGTTTTTGAAATTTGCTCAAACGGATCCAGGAAAAAAAAACAAACACGAGACTCTGCGAAAGCCAGAGTTTGTTCGAAAAAAAAAAACCTCGGGTAACAAAAAAAATCATAACTTTCTTGTATTTTTTCCCAGATTTTTTATTCTGATCTCAAAATGTAGTCAAAAGATAGGCGCATCACATGATGTGTAAAAAGTGCGGTTTTTAAATGTCATAGTATCCTTCCAACAACTGCTATAAAATGATCATTTTTGCGATTGCGTTGGTTATGGAACCGTCTAAGAAAATATTCAGAATGTCTTATTTTCTGATCCATGCATTCTTTGCGAGTAAAAGTGCTCAACGTTGTTGAACTTGTCTCCAACGGTTTCGGAGAAAAACGCGAAAAACGAGACCCCTGCAAAAGCTGAAGTTCGTTTGGATAAGGTCACAACAAAAATTTATAACTTTCTTGCTTTTTGTCTCAAATCATTTAATTTGGTTTTTAAATGTAGCCAAAAGAACGGCGCATTTGATGACGGGGTGAATTTTTTAAAATTTCTAGTATTTTCTACGGCGGCGGTCTCCTTTTTTGGTCGCGCACCCTTACTTTAATGTCAGAGGATCAACGTGCACCCCAGAATAAAAAATCACAAATATTAATTTCTAACAAAATTACTCGCGCATCCTAGAAATAACTCGCGCATCCCACTTTGGAGACCACTGCTCTACGGTACGGATTTGTATGCTACGGCTTGCGGGCCAAATCCAGTCTGCCAATACCCGCGAATAGATGTTTTTAAGTATAAACAATTGGTGCGCAGATTACATTACATGGTTATCAGTAGTAAAATAACAAGTGCATTGAAAATTATAGATAATTTATGGTAAATATGCCAGAATGCAAGTTGAACTGAAAAAAAAATACACGAGTGCACGAACTGCACGAGTAATTTTTTCTTATTCAACTTGCATGAGTGAAGATTTGTCAAAAATTATGGATTATTTGCAATGCACGAGTTATATTTTGTCAGAAAATTTCCTTCACCTAACCTAGCTGTCAAATTAATGTATGTTATGTCAAATTTTACAAGTACTGTCGAAGTGGTGCGTCAGGGGTGTGGTTTAATCTATATTAAAGTAACGCTACTGGTCGTCTAAATTCGTCAAAAAATTGTCAAGACCAAAATATTTAATTCCCTCTCCAAATTTAAATTTCCGACCAATCACAAACTCAGATTTCTTAGAAACGGCCAATAAACGCATAAAAATCTGTTAATTGCGAAAAGGATATTATCAGTAGTAATATAACAAGTGCATTGAAAATTATCGATAATTTTTGGTAAATATGCCCGAATGCAAGTTGAGCTAAAAAAATCACTCGTGATTTTTTCTGCTCCAACTTGCATGAGTGAAGATTTGTCAAAAATTATAGATTATTTGCAATGCACGAGTTATATTTTGTCAGAAAATTTCCTTCACCTAACCTATCTGTCAAATTAAAATGTTGTTTAATTTAGATAAATTAAAGTATACCTACTACTTACTGAGATTGTTACATATTATTAATAGATCATTTATAACTAATTTTTAATTCAAGAATTATATTTTAATAAAAATTAATGAACCAAATAGTATTTAGGTACATACATAATCTGTTATGTCCAATTTTACAAGTACTGTCAGAGTGGTGTGTCAGGGGTGTGGTTTAATCTATATTAAAGTAACGTTATTGGTCGCCGACATCTGTCAAAAAATTATCAAGACCAAAATACCTTATTCCCTCTCCAAATTTATATTTTCCACCAATCAAAAACTCAGATTTCTTAGAAACGACCAATAAACGCATGAAAATCTGTTAATTGCGAAAAACAAATTATCAGTGTATGATTATGTTTATTGGCCGTTTAATTTGACAGGAGGATCAACTCCTGGCAGAGGAATGTAAAATTATTACCGTGTAATATTGCTCCTATTGGTAGTCTCTAAAAGATTTAAGATTAGTGATTGGTTAAAAACGCAAATTTGACAGGTGAAGGGAATTTTCAGTGTATGATTATGTTTATTGGTCGTTTCTAGGAAATCTGAGTTTGTTATTGGTCCAAAACGCAAATTTGACAGGAGGATCAACATCTGACAGAGGAATGTAAAATTATTACCGTGTAATAATGCTCCTATTGGTAGTCTCTAGAAAATTTAAGATTGGTGATTGGTTGAAAACGCAATATTGACAGGTGAAGGAAATTTTCGAGCCCTTTTTTTTTGCAAAAATTTGTATCAGTTCCATTGTTCATCGTTTTTTTCATTGATACTTCCTGCGCAAATTATATAAATTATATAAATGTGGCCTGCAGTCCAAAAAGTTTGCCGACCCCTGCTCTAAGGCATCAGTGCGCCATCAAATAAAAAAAAAATAGTGTTGCATGCAACTCATCAATAGTTCATCCTAAAAAAACTAATTACTATCCGAGACGTGGATGCACCTACTACTATTACAAATAAAAAAACGCATACGTCGATTTTAATAACCGAAATGTCTGCAACCTGCACATTTAGTTCCTGAAAATTTGCAACGCTTTGATTCCAATACAGAAAATATTTTTAATCATCTAAAAGCGTGTATTGCAGTTTGAGTATGAAGAACTTTTTTTAAAATAAACTTTCGTTATATATTTTCCATCTCGAATTCAGCGTTCGCTGTTTGCACCGATCTCAAGACTTTCAGTACTGCAATGAAAAATAAGTTTATTTGCGGACATGAATATGATTGAAATGTTTTTGCTAAAGCAAGCGCAACGCCGTTTTATTTCAGCTAAAATAATATAAGCGGTCATACAGAGTTCGAACCCACGCTTTATTTAAGTGCGTCAAATAGTATAGGTATAGTTTTAAAATTTATCAAAATCTTCTTTATTTTATACTTTTAACCAGGGACTAAACACGAAAAAAAATCCGTTCGTTTCTGTTCGGAACGAAAACGAAATATATCGTTTTCGTTCTTTTCGTTCTAACCGAAAAAATTCCTTTTTCGTTTTCGTGAACCGAAATAATAACGGTTAAAACCGGTTTTACAATATTTTTTTGTGGTCAAAAAATCAATTTTTTTTCTAGTCACCACAACCCTCTATAAATACGATAACAATATTTGCGTCTTAACTAAAATATAAACGATGACGATGGGGTTTGATGCTCACGGACAGCATATTTTAGACTGGCGAACTATCGCCATATTAAATTTACCAAATCGTTAAACACATTAACATTTAATCATTTTATTAAGTTTAACACCAGTAAGGTACAAAAACACAACGTGATTAGGTTAAATTAGACACACGATCTTTATCTAAAAATATGAAAATATAGCAAGTGCTGTTTTAAATTTGTTTTAGTACTAAAAATCTATGCATTTAAATTAAATAAGATCCTGCTGTAAAAACTATTTAAAAAGACAAAATAATGAATTTAAGTGGATAATGTACTAAATGTTATAAATAAAAAAGTTATTTAAAAAAAACTCATATTAATTTGAAATAATACTTTAACTTTATAGTTTGTACATACCATACAATATACATTTTCACATTCCGTTAAATCTTACTAGCAACACATCTACCAATAAATCTTCTTTTACATTAGTCCTTTTCGAAGTAAGAATAAATTTTACTATTATTATGTCTAAACGCAAATAAAACATACACATTGATAATATATATCCAATCAAGTGTATATTCTATATTGATGAACTAAAAAACAAATTAGAAATGGAGAATATCTGTACCGTTAATTGTGTTACAAGAAATTGCAAGTATAAACAATAAAGTTGTTAATACATATTCAGGTAAATATATGGAGGAAAGTGAAGCTCACCTATTTCAAGTGAGATTTTTTACTGCCTCGTGGAGTCTTCCCAGCACAGAAGGTAAATTCGCGTTTGTGTTTAACAAATAAAATTGAAATAGCGACAAAACCGGTTAAAACCGGTTTTGGAAAATATTTATTTCGTTTTTGTTCTTGAACGAAAAATAATTATTTCGTTTTCGGTTTCGTTTTCGTTCTTAAAAAAATTTCGGTTAATTTCGTTTAACGTTTTCGTTTTCGTTCCGTTCTCAGTCCCTGCTTTTAACTGTAATAAAAATCATATATGGTTTCAGGTATATCTTCGTTATTTTTAACGCTAAGACTTTTATTAACAGAGCAAAGTTATACAGTTTTATACACCTATTTATAACGTGCTTTTGTTTTCTACGCGTAATAAGGCCTTTACAGGTAAAAACCAAAATATTACACCTTTTAAAGATTATTTTAACGAAAACATAATTTTATTTCTAAACATTAAGATTTTTAACTTACGACAGCTTTGGTTTTTAAAGTGGGTGCCATATTTGATTTTACATTGCTAAATTGCTTTTGTTTATACGATTAAAGTATTTTTGAAGGTTAAGATTTTTTTTTTGAAGAACATACGATTAACTTAATTGATTTTTTCATGTATGCCAATTGGCAACCAATAATCTACATTCTACACAATGAAAAGTAAAAGATATTTTTACTTTATAAAAACATAATGTTATGTCTTTTAACATGTGCAAGGATTACTTAATAATAAAGATTAATAAAAATGCTGCCCAACATATACCTTAAACAATTACTAACAAATCAATGAAAGTTAAGAAAACAAGAGAGAAAACCTGGCCATGTAAACCAATACTATAAACTGCAACTCAGGGAAAATTTCTAGCAGTTTTTTAAAGATCGATCAAAAGTTATATACTTACAATTAATTTTATCTGTGCAATATGACAAAAAAAAATTGAACATCAATAAAAATAACAGTAAATTGTGTTCCAAAATTACAAACTTACAACAGAAAAAAAAACATCACGCATTTTTAGAAAAGATTACAAATTATACGTTCACATTTTATTGAAAAATTAATAAAAATACCAAATGAAAAGCTTACTTAAACAAAATCTGCGTATATATTCAAAAAAATGAATAAAATGTAAACTCTCCCAAAGATTTTGGCTATAAAAAGATCCAAAAAACTTAATAATTTTAAACATATTGTATAGGTACGAAGTTTACAAGCTTAAAACTTGAGAAAATCAGTTAGTCTTTTTGTCAAAATAGAGTTAAAATAATGCCTTCCTTTATAAAATATGTCGATAATAAATATTTTTCCTTTCATTGCCTTTTAAAGTGATACCAAACATTGTTTTTTTTTTTTAAGCATTTACATGTGAAAACAGACGTAAGGTTCGCCGTTTTTTTTTAATCCAGATTGATTTTTAAGTATTATTTTAGGAGAAAACATATACCGGCTCTTTTATGATTAGTGTTTTTATTAATTAAACAAAAAAGCATGTTTACAAAATTGTTTCGCGTTTTTAAATTACCTGTTGTTGTTTTTAATCATTGATTGAAACTGGCTGAACTCTGTCCATTTGTACATGGAGCTACAAATAATATTTTAGTTAAAAAGTAACAAGGAACATAATTATCTTTTGTGGGCATACACAATACGCTTATTACCGCCAACAAACCAACATAGATATCAGAACACAGTGGTAATTTATATTTATTTAAAGGCAGTGCTTCATTTCGTCTCGTTATATTTATGCGTGAGGAATGCGAAATACATACATCACTTTTATAGCTCTATCGATTTGTTTTGATTACTTTGATATGGATAACATATGTTTATGCAGACAACTAATTTCTAGTTCAACATATGCCATATGGGTTGCTACATAATTAATAAAACCCGTGTTATTGTTCCTTATGCAAATTACTAATTTGTCGTGCATGAAGTACATAGATTTCGGGTGTTTATTTTTATGTATGTTAATTTTTTTCAAGTAATTTGTTTGGTAGTTACTTAAAACTTGTAAAGGCTGATTCACTTTAAGGAAAACTGCTACAATTGGCTAACTTGGGTGTTTTTCAAGTCTTATATTTCTCCTTCCAAGTTAACTTTCTGTTAATCTTAGTCTATCGTTTTAAGGCAAAAGTTGGATAAATATATTAAAACACGATGAGATATTGGCAATTTACACACACAGAACTTGGAAAATACACTAATTTAAACAATTTATTGTACCAATTGCATAATGCACCATAATTAGTACACAAATATTTACTCTGGAAGGGTTTAAAATAACTTAAATATTAAAATTCAGTACAAGTATTTTGGGCATATCAATGTTCCAACTTAAAAATAAAAAGTTTATAGACTAAAGCTACAAATGATTTTCCCTCAGTTCTTTTAAAACGCGATTTTAATTTTCATGACAATGAAAAGTGTAAATAATATACACGGTAGGTATTTCTTAAATATTGCGAAAAAAATCGGAAGGTGATTCCTTATCGAAAATTAAGGGGGGTTTTTCAAATAAAATTTTTTCTTAGACGTCTTCTTTCGGAGTTACTACACCCCCTAAAAGGGAGCCGTAAAATTAGGTTTTTATTTTGTTTCTCAAATTTGGTTATATGTAGGAGAATAATATTTGGTAGATGGTTTATTCTTATTAAAAGGTTTCCCATAGTTAATCTTTTCAATTATCTTCCACCTTCAAACGGGTCTGAAAAGTGCTACCCCTGTTGGTTTTTCTCAGAACTTTTTAAAGGCTCCAAATTTTGCAATTAAAAATATTTTTTTGAAAACTTGATTTATTTAGAAACTTCTTTTGTTGTTTAAACTTTCTCGTAAGACCTATCGTTTTTGAGTAAAAAATAATATAAGTAAACAAAACATGAACCATCAAATATTGCAATATAAAACGATTCATTTTGGTGGTTACCATGGTTTGTTTATGTTCATATTGGATAGAATTGACGGGTGCAATTCATTTTAACGTTTACGCGGCGACAACGCTAAGACGCCCTTCAATTCTACCTAATATGAACGTAAATAAACCATGGCAACCACCAAAATGAATCGTTTTATATTGTAATATTTGATGGTTCATGTTTACTTATTTTATTTTTTTACTCAAAAACGGTAGGTATTGCGAGAAAAACTAACGAATAAAAAAAGTTTCTAAATAAACCAAGCTTTAAAAAAATATTTTTTAATTACAAAATTTCAGCGCACCAAAATGTTCTGATAAAAAACCAACAGGGGTCGCATTTTTAGCCCCCTGTGAAGGTGGGACATGATTAAAAATATTACTATGGGAAACCTTATAATAAGTATACAACATCTACCAAATATCATTCCCCTACATTTATCCAAAGAGCAATAAAATAAAAATCTAATTTTACCGCTTCCCTTTAGGGGGGTGTAACTCCGAAAGTAGACGTCCAAGGAAAAAACTTTAATAAAAAGATCCCCCTTAATTTTCGATAAGGAATCACCGCCAGAATTTTTTTTTCAATTTTTAAGAAACACCCTGTATACAGAATGTACCAAATTCGATGATCAGCATGTGGATCTTGCTTAATTAAGAGCTACCAAGTTGGTTACATGGGGCACATTTGCAAAATTTGATGCTGTATTTGAATCTGAAAAAAAAAGTTCATGATCCTTGCACAATACTGTATGTGTGAACGAACCTTAATTTGACCAGTGCTATAAACTCCAGATAAAAATAGTACACGATATAAATCCACGTAATTCCGGCTAAGCCAAAGTGTGAAATGTAAATCTACATTCAGTAATAACAAAAATGAAACAATACGTGCGTGTGTGACGTAAATTCACGAATAATAAATCGCCGATCCTATCGTGTATAAACAGAAGCAAATTTACGACAGAATATGTTTGAGCAATTTTTAGGTTGCACCTGGTTTCCCGTATTATTTAATCATGTGTACAACATTTTATCAAAACGATAACACTTAGCGTAACGTAAATATTTTATATTTATGACTTATTTGTATGATTATTAGATAAAATATGATATATGTGTTGTGGTAAATATGATTACGCTACACAAATAATTTTGTTTAAGAACCAAATACATTAAAAATATCTAACATCGTCAATCAAGCACTCTGATATCAGATCTTGTATTAAGGGGATCGTTCTTCGTAGAATATTCGGAATGGTAAAAGTTTAAAAAATCTGGAAAATAATCAAAAACCCTTTATTGAAAACTTTCTTTTATGACTTGGTTAAAAAATTGGTCAACAGTGTTTTATTATAGTAAAATAGTTAAACATGTGCTGTAGTCTTTTTAGAGCCGAATTCAAATATAGCCTTAAAAAGTGTAACGTAAATTTTTTTAATTTATTCTGTAAAACATGTGATTCCAAAGGAATTTTGTTCTATACAGGTATACTTAATTAAGTATGACAAATTTACTGATCTATTGTGGTTCACATTTGTTTCGCTCGCGTGGAAAACTGCTGTAGGGGGACTGACCCCCTACTCAGTCGTTAGAGGTGCAAGAATAGTGGGTAAGGATGGGCAAAGATGGGTAAGGATAGGTGGAAGTACTGCCACAGCATTTCCCTTAACTGTAGAGGAAACAAACTTAAAACCTCTACAATGACAATCGGCCCTGGGATTCGAACCCAAGACCTCCCGATTACAAGTTAGGTTGTTAATATTAATACAATCAACCACCGAGCTCGGTGTGCTATTGTAATAACATTAATGGATTTATGAAAGATATAGGAACCTCTAATGATCCAAAATAATGGCGACTATTCATAGAATTGTCGAAGTCCAACTTGAATGCCGTACTATTACAAAATGGAAATGAAATATCTCATTTTCCAGTAGCACATTCCGTGAGCCTAAACATATCGTATGAAAATATGAAAAGAATCGTTAAAAGTGCGAAAAACTATGCGAAGGTTTGAAGATTAAAGCTTTGTTACTCAGTATACAGGAGGGATTCACAACAAAGCTACAGCAAGGCACTATCATACGAAATACTTGCTCCAAAGAAATAAATTCATTCTAGGAAAAACTTTTATCAAGTTTAACCCTTTAATTGACCCACAAAATGTTTTCTTGCCACCGCTGTATATTAACCTAGGACCAATGAAAAATATCGTTAAAGCTATTGACAAGAAAGGAGAAGAATTCAAATACATAAGGGAAATTTCTCTTAATGTTAGTGATGCCAAATTAAACGCACGAATTTTTGTTGGGTCTCGGATCAGGAAATTGTTGGATGATAAAATTTTGAAGTTAAACTTCCTACTAAAGAACTTGTAGCATGTCTTTTGTCGCAGTAGTGAAAGGTTTCCTTGGAAAGTGGAAGGAAGAAGACTACAAACTTGTAGAGGAAAACCTTTTACAAAATCAAAAGAAATTAGGATGCGAAAAGTCATTGAAAATCCACTTTCTGCATTTCCACCTAGACTTCTTTCCACAGAATTTGGGCAAAGTAAGTGATGAGCAAGGGGGAAGATTTCATTAAGACATTCGAATTATGGAAAAACGCTACCAGGGAAAATGGGAATCTGCTATGATAACTGACTATTGCTGGTTCTTGCAGAAGGAGATACAACATTCTAAATAGTAGAAGGAAAAAACTAAGCATTGTACATAAAAACGAGAAAAAGCAAAAATTACTGTAAAAAAATAACTTGGTGGTCTTATCTAAAATCAGCGGCCCCCAAAATTAGTGTAATAGAACGCCAAAAATTAAGCATGTTATTAAAGAAAATCAAAAATTGTTTCTTGTGTTGTTAATGAATCCTCAAAAGCGCATGAAATAAGTATTTTGTTAGCAATGAAATTTTTTCACATAAAATCTAATAAAAAAATTGGATACGAAATAGAGGTCACGATCAATTGTTTTACTGCTATTAATGTAAACACCCGAAGGCGGCGGTGTTGAAAACAAAAAAACAATAAAAAGAATTAGAACCTGCAACACTATATTTAACACCTTTGTAAATGCCAACTCCAACACATTGTTCACTTGTTATCGCGTACATTCGCAATGGCATTGTTTGCTTTACAATTTAACTTATCGACACCTACTTACACAAATCAAAAATTCATTTGTCACATCACGCTAATTAAATATTTGCTGTTCAATTAATTATCAATAAAAATAATTGCGTTCAATGCCAACTTGTTCAAGTCTTGTTAAAATAGCTGCATCTTGTACTAGAGGCACTTTGGCATCAGCATTAATTAAGATTATCTAACGTAGTGACAGATTCTGGCGACAGAAAACACAGTAATTAGTTAAAACAACCAGAGATTTATCATTACCAACAATAGCAGCTTTATTTATAGATGTCTTGGAACTTATATAAACATTTAATTTACTGCATCGTCGCGCTAATGTAATGGATATGCTAAAAATTTTAAAATTGGAAATACGAAGCTTCTGTACGCGACACATAAACAAATAAAAATTAGTCATACTTTTCGATTAGCATGTGGCACAGACCATCCTCTGAACTAGCAACCAAATTACCATATTCATGAGAAAACTAATAAAAACTGCAAAGTTATAAGATATTAACATGAATAGTAAAAAACAGTGTTTGCAATAACCGTGTAGCAATAATATTATAAAGAAAAATCAAATCTAGAAATGACATATTCAAAGGTCCCCGTGTTCACCAGTTCTGTCAGTTCTTGATTTCATTTGTACGAAAGTACCTCAAGCCAGAATGTGTGATAATCGTTCACAGATTACTTTGGTGATGAATGTTTGCATTCAAAATAAAATTGTAGTTATTAACTCGGTACTTGTTTTTAACACTATTATAAATCGACTAAATTATTCGCGCTTAAATTATGAAGTACTAAACGATTTAAGTTTAAGCTAATAAAACGCGTCGTTCTGTCGTTTAAAAACGTGTTAAATTTTTTATTACCCCTAGGCCCATTAAAAGGTTGTCAAAACTTAAAACCCTTCAGTCGGTTTAAACATCTTAACAGTAAACCCTAATAAGTACAATGACCTTTAATTCCCATGATACATTCCTAATTAGCATCATAGTTAGCTTGATGTACGTAGTTAGACATAACCCTAGAGATACATTTACACTGATTATTATTAAAACGTCCAAGTACGAAGTGCATTAAGGGCAGATTGACCGGGTTCGCTGGTACGTCATCACGGTCGTTTGGATGCCTAGGGTCCCACGAGTTACAAAAATCTCTCTTCGTAAATAAAATTTTATAAAGGAGTCATTAGCAAGCAAAATGTAAAAAAGATATTTGCAATTTATATAAAGTAATCAAAAAAGCAGTTAATGTGATGAACCCCAAATTGTGAAATAATCAAAATTACTTATTCCATTCCTTTACACCAGTAATTCTCAAACTTCGATATCCGTGTTCCCCCTCCTCATATTTTTATTATTACCAAGTAGCCAAGTACCCCAGTGACAAAATAATAATAGTAATTATAAAAAATTAAAAAAAGTATTTAATTGTAAATACGAACTTGAAAATGGAAAAATGAACCTTAGAGATTTATCTGTTAATTTAAGGAAATCGTTTTGTAATCGTAGCCAAAATGAGATGACTACTACAAGCTATTTCTAAAAGTTGTTCTTCTTCTATTGGCGACAGACCCTTTGGCATAGATTTGTTGATATTGAAAAGGGATCTTATCCACTCAATATTGACGTCCAATTCAGATAAATACTTTTCCAAATTTATTTAGCTTGTAAATGGTACTCCTATATAATTACAGTGACCAAACGTCCTTTATTATAAAGACCAGTTCTTTATTTCAAAGCGATGTCCTTTAGATTTATTTATTTTTTGAAACTCAATATTGTTCTTTATTTTAAAATGTGCAGCAAATTATTTGGTGTTTGTTATACCGGCCAGTTGATATCGAGATTTTAACTGTAAAAACGTATTCATACTATTTATTTCACACAAGTTGAGGTTTTTAAGAAAATTTGTGATGATATAGACGTTCAGTATTAAAAACAGTAAAGCTAGATGGTTGACTTTATTACTGACTGTAGGATTTTGAAACTGTTTGCGCCTCTCAAAATATACTTTTTAGAGCAGAAGAGTTGTCCCACAATTCTCAAAACCTTTTTTAATAACTCCTTCGCCGAAGCATGATTTTTTCCAATTGTCAAGCTTCATCTTTTCTTAAACACATTCTCAAAATTGTATATCAGGATATTTAAACGTGTGAAACTTTCGTTACTTAAATTTAAACTTCAATTGTCTGAACCGTAAAACGCAAAAATTTTACCCACGAATGTAAAAAAAAATATTTCAAAATTGGACAAATATCAATCAGCATACAAAATCATTTAAATAACTTCTGCAATGATTTGATCAAACTTGGATTGATTACTGCTTGTACTGATAATGCTTTTGAAGAAATGGTTGAAATTTCGTTTGGTCAAAACCAGAAAAATTTAATTTTCGATTCCAATAAAGTAAAATTACGAATAAAACACGGGGATCTTTTTAATAATTTTTTTTTGTAAAAACTTTGTAACTAAAAAATAATTACACGAATGGAAGCAAAATTTAATAACCGTCGAACAAAATGGGTTGTAATATTACATTTCTACGAAAATTTAATACCTTTTAAAAATCCATCGCTAATTGTTCAGTATTCTTTATGTTTGCCGTGTTCAAACGCTCATAGTAAGAGGATCTTTTTTTATTAAAAAAAAACAATTCAGAATCAAACACTGGAAGCTTGCATTTATACGTAATTATAATATGAATTGAGTATATCATTTTGAAGTTTACCGGGCGACAACACTACAACGCTCGTCAATTCTATCCAATATGAACATAAACAAACCATGGCAATCACCAAAATGAATCGTTTTATATTGGAATATTTGATGGTTCATGTTTACTTATTTTATTTTTTACTAAAAAACGGTAGGTTAAAAAAAAAACGAAGGAATAAAAAATGCTTCTAAATAGGTCAGGCTTTCAAAAAAAAAAAAAAAAATTAATTGCAAAATTTTAACCCACCAAGTATAAAACATCTACCAAATATCATTGTCCTACATTAGTCTAAATTTGAGAAATAAAATAAAAACCTAATTTTACTGCTCCCCTTTAGGGGTTGTAACTCCGAAAGAAGACTTAAAAGGAAAAATTTTTATATGAAAAACCCCCCTTAATTTTCAATAAGGAATTACCTGATTTTTTTCGCAATATTTAAAAAACACCCTGTATAATAGTAATTTTCACATAGTTAAAATATGTAAATATTTTTTTTAAATTAAAAATTTTCATCAAGAAAAATTTGTAGTGCATTTTAAAGTGCAAATACAGGAGTAAAAACTTTTTCATGGAACGCCAACGAACATCGATATGGAGAAGAAGTAGTGTATGATTGCTTTCCACTACTTTGCAAAGTTAAAGGAAAAGTCGCATTTAGAAGGCGGCCTTTCATATAATTTATGATTTTTACAGCTTCATTGTTTTAAGTCTCCAGACATAAAACTATATAATTTATTGAGAAATATATACGTTTAAAATTTTTTCTTCGTATTATGATTCCAAGCGTTAATGGTGCATTGCCGAAAATTGCCACGAAACTCCTGAAGACCTTTCACGTACCCCCGAGGGTACGCGTACCACACTTTGAGAAACACTGCTTTACACTTAAGAATAATTCAAATTTCAAACTCGCATAGGTATTATTTGCATCGTACATTTAAAAATTAATTAATTAAATGTTAATATCGATTAAGAATTATTAAACAGTGGCTGGAGGCAATTTTGTTGAATGCATCCAAGTACATATATAATAATTGTGTGTTAACCGTCTTTGTTTAATCAGAACTGGACCAAATTACATACAACTAAGGGGATGACCCACTTTTGTGTAAGTTGTGGATTATCTAACCAAACAAACTATTAAAGCCGTTGTACTGAATCAACTAAGGGCGATACTGCATTTCCTATCTATTGGATCATATTTCGAATGTGCAAGGTGCATGCATTTAACTAAACACCTGTTGTCAATATTTTCATCCACTACGTTTTATGAAAGTACTTTTTACAACTTAACAATCATGTTTACCGTGACTCTGCTAAATCAAAACAAAAACACAACAATTAATTTAAGTTTGTTTTGCGATCACGAGTCCTCTAATTTGAACGTCAATTGAAAACCGAGTCTCAAACTAAAGCCGCTTTTAAATTCCTTTGGAATATCGTCCCCTGGTCATACTATACGCTCGTTCATTAGAGTCAAAGACATCTTTAAGTATAGGTCGACAACACGACACGTGTTTCAACTTGCTCTAGTACTGAAATTTTCTCAAGTGTTCCTACGAAAGCAGCTATGAGGATTTATCTCAAATATATTTTATAGGATAACGAAAGGCTTTAACATATAAGGACGCCTTTGGACGCATATAAATATCGACAAGTCGAATTTTCTTTGCGAGGTTTGAAATATAAAGACAAGTAATTACAGGTTGGGGATATTTTATTTGGCAGCTTATACTGTTCATCCCAATTTTATATCTTGTAGCCACAGTTGTAGTAAACTTTTTATTGCCTGTACGTGTGTATATCTGCGGATTTGATAAAGCAATATGAAAAGAAAGATGAGTAAACTTCTTACAACATGGTGGCAGTTGAGAAATGACGTAGTTTTAACCTTGACATCATTTTTATATAAAACTGCACTGATTCAACAAAGTCGCAACCGACTTTTTAGATACCACGTACGGGGTATAGTATAAAATTTTGGTCATGGTGATAAATAAAACATTGATGGATAAAAAAAAAAAAGGTAGCTTGAGGTAGTGTCTTTAGCAAAATTAACAAAAATCGCTCCGTTCTCAATATCCATAGCTTAATCCTGTACAGAATGAGTTTAACACAGTGCGTTATTATCTGTACGCAACTATTTACAACAAAATTTACAGGCCCATGCAGTACTGTAGAATAATAAATAATTTTTCACAGATTATGGTGTATGATAGCTACAATTTTATGCGTCTTTGCTGTTTCTATATGTAAGTTACTTTTTTTAACGACCACTAATGTAAATGACCATACAGCCTGCATGCAGTGCCGTAACGAGGGCGTGGCGAGAGAGGCGCCCGCAACGGACGCCACTAGTATAGGGGCGCAAAACGTAAAAAATAAAAATAAATAAATAGATATAAAAATTCCCTATTTTAAATTGTATTTTTAAAAATATGCCTGGTGAGAAAGCTACTGATGATTCGTTTGCCATGAATGAAACTACATTACTAAAAACAAAAATGTGTTAAGTTTTATATCTAATTCTTATACAACTCAATGATAGATTTCTAAATGGACACGCTTTAAAAATTATGCCGCTAGATGCTAGATGATCTCAAACGATGCGCAGCTGACCTGGCATTGAAATATAATAGACTTAGGCCCAGTTGCATAAAAGCTAAGTCCGGGATCAACCCTGGGTTAATCCCTGGTCCTAGGCGTTAACCTATAGTTAATCCCTAGTTTTAGGCGTCAACCCAGGGTTAATCCCAGCTTTAGCATTTATGTAATCAGACCTTAGATGCTCCAGAATTTGTATGTGAAATTTAAAATATCAAGTCATAGAAGTTTTTGAAAATTTAGGCGTTTCGACGCTTTTCAAATCTTGCAAAAAAAAACTACGAACTCTCATTACAAAACACGTATCCAAATCTAGACAATCATAATACTAGTAACAACAGCTTCCTGCGAACGTTCGTTTAGCAAATTGAAAATTTATAATCCTACCTTCGTTCTACTATTGGACAAACGCGATTAACAAACATATCTGTAATACCAATTGAAAAAGGTGATTCCTTATCGAAAATAAAGTGGGGTCTTTTATATAACAATTTTTTCTTAGACGTCTCCTTTCGGAGTTACACCCTCTAAAGGGGATCGGTAAAATTGGGTTTTTATTTTATTTCTCAAATTTGGATAAATGTAGGAGAATGATATTCGGTAGATGTTTCATACTTATTAAAAGGTTTCCCATAGTAGTATTTTCAATCATCTTCCACCTTCATAGGGGGCTGATAAGTGCGACCCCTGTTGGTTTTTTAATCAGAACTTTTTGGTGAGTTGAAATTTTGCAATTTAAATTTTTTTTTATTAGTTTGATTTATTTAGAACCTTTTTTTATTCTTTAGTTTTTCTCGTAAATCCTACAGTTTTAAGTAAACAATTAAATGAGCGAATATGATGCCTATGTTCATATTGGGTAGAATTGACGGTGTTTTAGCGTTGCCGCCGCGTAAACGTCAAAATGAACATATGAACATAAACAAACCAAGGTAACTACCAAAATGAATCGTTTTATATTGGAATATTTGATGGTTCATGTTCATTCATATAATTTTTTACTCAGAAACTGTAGGTTTAACGAGAACATTAAAGAATAAAAAAAACTTCTAAATAAATCAAGTTTTCAATAAACAATTTAAATTGCAAAATTTCAACCCACCAGAAAGTCCTGATAAGAAAACCAACAGGGGTCGCATTTTTCAGCCTCCTGTGAAGGTGGGAGATGATTAAAAATATTACTATGGGAAACCTTTTAATAAGTATAAAACATCTACCGAATATCATTCTCCCACATTTATCCAAATTTAAGAAATAAAATAAAAACCCAATTTTACCGATCCCCTCTAGGGGGGTGTAACTCTGAAAGGAGACCTTAAAGAAAAAAAATATATATGAAAGACCCCCCTTAATTTTCGATAAGAAATGACCTCCCGATTTTTTTCGCATTATTTAAGAAACATGCTGTATAAAAATAATTTTTATTTGTAACTCTGAAATTATTTTTGGGATCTGTAAATGTAAATTTAAAAAATAGTACAAAATTACGTTGAGATATTTTATTTTCATTTTAATTTCTAAAATACGGACAAAATATTATATCTTCTGAAAATATAAAGATCGCCATATAAAAATTTAATTTATAGAGAATAACGATACAAAATAACTTTAACGAAACGTTATCGGTTATTATAACGTTATATAACGTTATAAAAATAAAAATATCGTTACGTTATTGTATAAAAAATTATAGTTGAATCGTTATTATAACGTTATCGGGTATCGTTACGTTATGTTTTCCATCCCTGATTTCCACTCGTGCGTAATATGCTTCTTACAACTCTTGTTATGTATTACGAATTTGAAAATAATTTATCGATTCACCGTTTTTAAGAAATGCTAAAAGTCAATTAGCGATCGTTGTCTTATCCAAGCTATACGTGGTTAGACGTTCCCCTTGGTTACGACATTTCTGCGGTTTCCTACTAATTACTGAAAGATCAGAGAAGTAGATAACAACATACGATCAAGTGGGCAATTGTTTTTACTACGTGCTAAAATAAGGTTTAAAAACAATCGTTTAATGTTCAGTAAAAAATAAATGAAGCACCTACGAAAGCATCAACAAAAAAATAAAACAAGTTGAGACACAAATAATTTATGAACCGGTACTTGCTGGCGCTTATTTGGTCTTTGTACGGGCATGAACCGGTATAATATTCCATTAATTTAGAGTTGCTAGTAAAAAAATACAATTTACTTTATAACTAGGCTAAAAAAATCGAAATGTGTTCTAAATAAAACAGTAAGGAACAAAACAACATAGAGGCGTTTTAAGATTATTGTGTCTACAACCATAATGGCGTTTCCAAAACAACAGTTTGTTTTTGCCAAATGCGGCCTTTTAATAATCGAAATAAGCTTCTGTAGAAATTACGTTCGTCGGTTAAAGTTGGTCGAGATGGTCAAGGCGGTGGGCATATCAAAAAAGGGAGGACACTATACAGGGTGCCCATTTTTCTAACCTGTTGCATGGGCAACTCTGTTAATATTGGAAATACAGAAACATTTAAATTAGCAAATTTGTGCAGAATTTAAAGGGAAATCTGATGCCATTTTCAAATTTGACCTACGTCATCAACTTTTTGAAATATTTTGAAAAAACTGAAAAAGGTCGATTTTTTCAAACTTGAATAATTCCGTAACCATATGAGTTGGAACAAAAATAAAAATTGGCTTTTATAGATATTTTTACGTACATTTTAAATATGTTAACAAAATTTTCATAGCACTCTCGATTTCCGAGTTATAGCACAAACTTGCATTTTTTTAAATGGAAGTCATAGTTGGCTGTGGTCTTATTAAAAAGGTTATTTTTTTCTCGTTTCAATGATATAAGGTTTGTTATGCTTTACTGTTGTAGTTTTTCTTTAAATAAGCAAAAATCATTTTACATGTTTACAGCCTACTAATAGATGCGAGTTATCCCGTGTTGATATTCTTTTTTTTTCGATGTGACATTTAAGAGTTGTCTCTTATTGTTAGTGTAGCAGTTATTAGCCAGTTACAAATTTTAAAAACAAAACCTCATAGTTTGTCAAATAAAATTTATTGTTTGTTATACGTATGTCTCTCTCTCGTGTTGATCAAAATTTTTGTTTATTATAAATTTCAAAAACAATGTTTTTTAATGAAGAAATATTATCAGGCTTTTTGGTATACCCGTATTTTTTTAAATTGGTTTCTAATAACGAAAATAATTTCTTTCTTGGTTGGCTCCTTTCCATAAATCTTTGCAAATACATTTCACTTGAATTTCTACTATTTCTATTACAAGCGTAGTAATAGAAAAGCATGTGGTTTTTTCCTTCATTAGAACACATTGTTTTTGAAATTTACAATAAACTCAATCAAAAATTTTGAACAACACGAGAGAGAGATTTATATGTAAAACAAACAATAAATTATATTTGACAAACTCTGAGGTTTTGTTTTTAAAATTTGTAACTGGCGAATAACAGCTACACTAACAATAAGAGACAACTCTTAAATGTTACATCGAAAAAAAAGAACATCAACACGGGATAACTCCCATCTATTAGTAGGCTGTGAACATGTAAAATGATTTTTGCTTATTTAAAGAAAAACTACAACAGTAAAGCATAACAAACCTTATATCATTGAAACGAGAAAAAAATAACCTTTTTAATAAGACCACAGCCAACTATGACTTCCATTTAAAAAAATGCAAGTTTGTGCTATAACTCGGAAATCGAGAGTGCTATGAAAATTTCGTTAACATATTTAAAATCTACGTAAAAATATCTATAAAAGTCAATTTTTATTTTTATTCTAACTCATATGGTTACGGAATTATTCAAGTTTGAAAAAATCGACCTTTTTCAGTTCTTTCAAAATATTTCAAAAAGTTGATTACGTAGGTCAAATTTGAAAATGGCATCAGATTTCCCTTTAAATTCTGCACAAATTTGCTAATTTGAATGTTTCTGTGTCTCTAATATTAACGGAGTTACCCATACAACAGGTTAGAAAAATGGGCACCCTGTATACATATTATGCGAAGTTTTGGGTTTCGATTGCTGCTTCATGCCCCCTTTTCGCCAGACCTGGCCCCGTGTAACCAGTTTGTTTCCTTACGTGAAAATTTCTCGATGGTTAGAAGTAGGTTATTCAAGTGTAATTCCCTTAATTATAGTGAATTCCAAATACAAACAGTATTATTCGTTATTAATTATAAATTTACGTTGGTTTTCTGTAAACATAAGCGAAACCAGCTAATAAATTATTAAAGGTATGTAATCAAGTACTTAAATAATTCATTATTTAACCAAGACGACGGTTATTGAATTTTAAATTAAAATATACCAACTTTGCATATTTTATCTTTCGCATTCTTGTAAAACTGTCGTTACAGAAGTATGTTGGGCAAACCAAACTTTGATCGTTAAATCTGAACTCCAATGGCTGTTGGAGAATCTATTAAAAAGTTATCGTGACGTGATTTCAGTGAATGATACTGAATTTTTGATTTTATGATTTAATTTAAAAATAATTCCGACATTGTCTTTTAAGGTTACGGTCGACTTACACAGTGAGTCAAGGGTAAAGCGATAACGTTTAGTAGGTGCAAATCTTACGTACTAATATAATTAATTAATTCTGTACCCTTGAACAGAGAAGTACACACTCGAATAAATAAATTTACACGAGCCTACTTCGATACATAGTTGCTGGAATGTTCATTACAACTGTTAATAAAATTACAGAAAAAATACTTTGGGTAGAAATTACTTCTCACTTGATTTATAGATTTCAGTCTACTATAAAACATATGTAATGAAACCAGAACATTTTTTGGGAATTATTTCGAAAGTTTTGCTAAGATCTTTATATTTTCTAGAAATGTTCAAGACATCCTAAGCTACGCAATGCATTTCCACCTTTAGTTTGTTTAAAAAGATGCCATTTTTTTTAAAGCGCTTAAAAAATTTGAAAAAGTTTAAAGTTTCTTGCATTTTTATTTGGAGAAAATTCTTAAGTTTTACAAAGATTTTCACATTTTATAGACACCCTAAACACTTACGTTTCTTTAAAAAACGGCCCATTTTTTTAATAACCCTTTAAAAATTTTGAAACAAATTTCGAGAGTACAATTTTGTATTTTCAATTGGAAAAAATTCGAATGTTTTACAATGGTCTTCAAATTTTCTAAAAACTTTTAAAACACCCTAAACAAAGCATTTCTACCTTAATTTTATGGAAAAAACGTCCAAAACAATTTTTCACAGCTCTTCAAAGATTTGAAAAAAGGTGCAAGTGTAAAACTTTTTTATTTGGCAAATATACAAAAGTTTTGCAAAGGTCATTATATATTCCAAAAATGTTAAAGACACCCTAAGCCAGGGGTGGCGAACCTATGGCACGCGTGCCACAGCTGGGAAGTAGAAAATTTATACTTTGTTTTTAAAATAATGATAATAACACCAAATTATACATGCATTTTGTTTCGAAACTATGCGAGTTTCAAACAGAATTACGAGTATTTAAACGAGATATTGCTTCTCAAATTTAAATTTTTTAATAGTAATTCCGACACGTCAAATTGAAATAAATGAAATTCAATTGACTGAAGATTTAACTACAGCTGTGGAATCAATAATAGATGAATTTTCTTCGCGATTTTCTCAATTTAAAAATGTCGAAGAAACTTCAAAATTCATATTTTACCCAGACATAATCAAAGTTGATGAACTTGATTAGGAAATTTTTAAATGGTTAAAATTAGAACATTTTGAAATGCAATTAATTGATTTTCAATCAAGTGCAATTTGGGAAAAATTTTGAGATTATTGAAAGGGAACGTTTGGAGGATAATATAAATAATAATGCTGAAAGATAAATTATTAATGCCTGGCAAACGATTCCAGAACAGTTCAAATCTTTAAAAAAATTGATGTCAGCTATTTTAACTATATTTTCTTCCACATATGCATGTGAGTCACTGTTTTCGCAAATGAATTTGATAAAAAATAAATTCAGAAATATATAGGGTGTTTCATAATTGAATGCTGATCCTTAAGGGTATTATTCCTTGGATGATTTTAAGAAAAAAAGTTCATATCAATGTGGGTCCGCAACCGCCGTTGTTTTGAGATACAGGGTGGTAAAAATTGAAAAAATATCGGTTTTTTCGTAATATTTTTGATGCAACTTTAAATATTTTTTTGAATTCTAGTAGGTACTAACTAGGCATAAAAACACATTTTTTTCAGAAAAAAAATTGCTCTTTTTCTACTAATGGCATCCGTACTAACATGTCCTTGAATATTTTTAAGGAAAAAAATGATGCGCCACTGTTTTTTTGGAAAGTAAATATTATTTTTATAATTTTGCTTTATCTCTTAGTAAAAATGGCCTCTTGACTTTTTTTTGTCCGACGAACGGTTTTCGAGTAAAAAAATAAAAGGCTATCAGGTATTCTTGAAGAGTAAAAGAGTACATTTCACTTTAGTTTTAATTTTTAATAAACAAGTAAATACATTCAAGGACATGTTAGTAGGGACGCCATTGGTAGAAACAGAACAATTTTTTTCTGAAAAAAATGTGTTTTTATACCTAGTTAGTAGGTAACTACCTACTAGAATTCAAAAAACACCCTGTATCTCAAAAATACGGCGGTTGCGGACCTACATTGAAATGAACTTTTTTTTCTTAAAATCAACCAAGGAATAACACCCTTAAGGATCAGCATTCAATTATGAAACACCCTGTATACATTAACGGATGAATCTAGTTCAGCAAGCATTTTATTAAAAGTAACGAAATACCAACCTGATATAAAAAACTTAAAAAAAAGCATTCAACAACAAAAATCGCATTAAAAACTTAAATTTTAATTCTTATTGTAGGTACCTACTTAATTAATGTTGTTTGAAAAGTAAACGCATGTAATGTGCAATTATAATTTTTGTCTAATTATGTCTTTCGATTGGTAAAATATTTAATATTTCGTTTAAAATTTAGTTATGTATCTTTACATCTTTAGTTGTTGTTTAATTACAAATTTCTATTAGAAGTCAATAAAAAATATTCATTTAATACAAATATTGTAATATTTACTCTTTATCTACTCATAATCAGTAACGTATTTTTTTTTCATTCATTGCAAAAGTTTCCTGGCACGCCAGCATTTCAAGATGTGAAAATTTTAAAAAATTGGCACGGGGACATAAAAAGGTTTGGTGTCCCTGCCCTAAGCAATGCATTTCCACCTCTAGTTTGTTCAAAAACGGTTCAAAACAATTTATGTAGAGGAGAGTCTTAAAACTAATACAAGGATCATCCATAAAAATATGATTTTTGGTTAACTTACCTACCTCTTTTAACGCTACATCAAAATTGTCCAACAAGATAGCAAAACAAAATTCGATTTTTTTTTTTGAATAAAAGTAAATTTACAGTGAACTAGACGCGGATGAAGTGGATACTAGAGAACTCCCAAAGCCAACTATCAACAGCGGATCTCATTTAACACAACTCGCGTATTTCGTTTTGCAAGTACTTATGTTCGAAGTATCAAAACGTGCGCTTGACGTATTGGATTGCGGAAAGCATTGAAAAAATCGCTGGCACACTTACGACCTAGGGGCCACTTACTGAACACATTTGCAGCACGCAATACACATAAATATGTGTATCACGTATAACAGAGGTTCTTAACCCGCGGTTTGCGGAGATGTGTCGGTTCGTAAAGTGCATACGAGGGACCGTTTTCAATGACGACTAGTGGTTACCAACTTTGTAGTTACAAAGACAGCGTAGGGTTATAAAAACATATCTTACATTGTGATAGAAAAAAAAAATTTTTACTTTTTTCAAATATTACACTTGTGTTAACTTAAGAGCCGTATATTGAACTAGAGACCTTTTAAACGAAAAAAAGTAACAAAAAGTGTTAACAGTACTTTTAACCCTATTGACGAGCCGCCCCTGAACCCTGTCATGGAGGGATATAAAATATATAGAGAAAATAAAAAGAAAACTATTTCATAAAATTATCGATAAAACTTGTCTAAACCAAATTCTACATTATGTAATGCATACCAAGTTGTTGTGCGTGTTTTTAATTAGAACTCAATTTGTTAAAACTATACTTAAATAAATTGTGCAAAAACAGGCAACATCACCCAAACGTTTAACTTCGTGCCATCAATTGCGTTCGTTCGCACTTCCCACAAGTTTTATCGATATACCTATTATATGAAAAACGTTACCAGACATAAATCAATTCTGCAGCAAGTTTTAATTGATTTACTGCGGTATAGTATAACTTTTATCAATTCATCAACAAAACAACAATTTCCCGATGATAAACAATATTATCAAAAATACTTGGGAAGTTTCGTTTTTACCGAAATAGTTCTTAAAGTAAAACTGTCGAAACAAGAGACAGCAATTCATCGTGTAACGTTGCTCGAATTCTAGATGATTCTAAGAAAAAAAGGCCTAAAATGCTATTAACACTACTTCTTTCTTCTGATAACTTGATAAAAGCGAGTCTAAAAAGACAAAACAACCTTTTTAATTAGTTAAATATAGTTAAAATGCTAGTTGTATAACATAGAACGTTAAAAAATGTAATATTCAGCTCCGAATCAGTAAAAACATAAAAGCAAATATTCACCAAGACTTTGAATTAAAAACCAATGGATAGGACCGCTTATTTTATTACCCCACACAAACCTTATTAATGGCCACATCAACTATCAACCACAACCGGAAACGGAAGTTACCCATAATCAAAGACAAAGCTAGTGAATTGAAATAATTTTTAATGTTGCGTTTCGTTTGAATAAGTTTCCTATTACCATAGAGCGGATTTTTAATTAAAAGACTGTTAGTTTTGCGCAAACTAGGTTATTGCATACGAATTATCCTGAAATGCCTGCAAGGCCAATGATAATGGTATTGGTTGTGAAAAACTGAATCGACTGTTGGGACACGTTGATAAATAAAGTTTCCGGAACTGTGGTTCAGGAACAAATATTTACCGTTTTAGCGACATAAACAAACAAGTTGTGAGCAACACGATGCACTGTGAATTAAAGGATGTCTGTAGTCGTATATGTATGTAAACAAATTGTAAAGTTAATTCGACTGTTAAGCTTTAAAAATTGCGCGCAAACAATGTGGGGAGATTTTAAAGTAACATTGGTAAACAGTTAATCCCTCTGAGATCATAAACCATTGTAACAAAAAAAACGGCGATTATTAAAAGCAAATGACAGACTGGCAAATAACAGAACAAAATATAATTGCCGCTAAAATTTCTCTAATGCGGAAGTACATAAAAATAAAAATAACATCGCCGAAGCCTTATCTCTTCATACAGTTATATTAATTTCTTTTATTTCGTGTCGTAAAAAGTTATCATGGAATGCTTGTTTTGGTAGCGATTTTGCTTTGTGAATGAAAAAGATTCTCTATTATTTTTATTTTATACCCTAAACTAAAGAATATGCTACAGAAAAGGAATGATGCTTAAGGAATTAAAATTGCATGTAGATTATAAGTGCAATACAATGAAAGTAAAAAGTGTGTTCCATACAAACGAGTTAAGTAATAAAAATTATGGTTTTGTATAGCAAACGAGACAATAATTGATGAGTTGTTGGTTATTATTAGTTATTTGAGGAAACTTGTAAAATTAATTAAGTGACAAGTAAATACTATTAGCTGGCAATGAAAAAAGTTGTGCAGATGAAGTCTTGGCCAGTGTTGAGTGCCATAGGGTAGTGTCTTGGGTCCAGTTCCTTACCTACTCTTCACTTGTGATCTCCCAGAAATAGAAAACAACACCGTAGCTACTTTTGCTGACGATACTGCCATCCTAGTTGACGGTAAAAGTAACGAAGAAACAGCAAACAAGCTGCAAGGAGCCATCAATAAATTTCCAAGCTCGACAAAAAGATGTAGAAAAAAACTTAATGAAACCAAGTTCGACCAAATTGGCTTCACCAACAAATGGATAGAACACGCTCCGGTATCCATAAATGGTCAGATAATGGCCATACGACAACACAACCAAATGCTTCGGCTTAACAGAATACTAAACTTTGTTGGAAAACTCATGTCAGAAAGAAAAGAGGAGTTGGGTATTAAATATCCAAAATGTTATTAACTATTAGGAAGAAACTTTGCTCTGTCAGTACATTATTAGCTTTTTTATACAAGCACATATTAAAACTAGTGTGGACGTGAGGTATATCGCTCTGGGGTTGTAAAAAAAATTAAAATAATTCAAGTTGTTCAAAACAAATTATTCAGGAACATCGTAGATGCATTCTGGTTCCTTAGAAATGACGATCTCTATAAGGACCTTGGAGTGGAGATTGTGGACAGCGAAAGCCAGAAAGTTGTAATGAGTCACTAAGGAGGACTGCAGCAGCATGTGAATATCGAAACTATTCAGCTTCTTGATAACACGAACATAGCAAAAAGACTCGAGAGGAAAAAACCCTTAGAGTTGGCGTAATGTGACAATAATAGTGTACAAAAAACAGCAGGCAGTGCTCGTCTTACAAGGAAACCTCACTTGGTGGTACTTAAGTCGGTTGATGGGACTAAGATTTTCCTAAAAAAGATCGTGAATGAAGAAGAGTACCAACTTTTTTGGCCCCGGAAACTCAAACCTTACCGTTGAAACTCAATTTTATTTTCAAAAATTGCATGAAATAGGTTAAATACCAGGTGTAAATGAACTCTTTGAGTACAATAGCATCATTTTGGTTAATTTTTATAACCTCAAATAGCCAGAGTTGATTTACACCTAGTATTGCAATTTTCTTAAATTTGGATTTGGCGCCAAAAAAATTAATTGTTACGAATTCTTACTTTTAAAGAGAAAGCTTGGATCTTCTTATTAAAACATGAAAGCATTATGATTTAACAAAAATTATTTACAAGTTTATGTTCACTTCAAGTATCTTTATCAGTTTAACCATTTCGTGCAATTTTTCAAAAATAAAAATTGAGATTCAACGGTAAGTTTTAAGTTTCCGGGGCCAAAAAAGTTGGTACTCCTCTTCATTCACGATCTTCTTTCGGAAAATCTTAGTCCCATTAACCGACTTTAGTACACAAGAATAGTGTCCTTAATGGTGAAACAGCTGGAGATAGTCCATGGGTGACTTTTAGATCTTAACTTATTTAGTACAATAGAAATAGAAATTGATTTACTTATTAGTCTAAGACTAAACTGTAACATTATTTAAATTAAAATAACAGATAACTTGTAGAAAGATAAAAGATCAAAATAATCAGATTATAAAATGGAGAGAAATCAGTTTGATGCAATTTGAGCAAAACAGTCCACCTTTTATAAAATTTAAATATCCCGTGAATGTTGTCAGTTCATATTATACTGTTGATTTCGGAAATCATTATATAAACATCATTTTGCTTCAGTAAAGATAAAAAGTGAAATATGGAAAATCCTTCAGGCTTTATTGCCTATCCATCAATAATTTTTCTGTTTAAATACAAATACAACTTGTACCACTTTCGTTTTGATACCCTCAATTGTAAAAATACACCTTTTAGGCAGTGGGCACGGGCACTTAAGGCTATTCTTAAGATTTTTTTCTTTTAACTGATATATGATTTGATGGTTTATATCAGTTAATTGTTCATTT
This sequence comes from Elmis aenea, assembly GCA_947652605.1. Classification (NCBI taxonomy): domain Eukaryota; kingdom Metazoa; phylum Arthropoda; class Insecta; order Coleoptera; family Elmidae; genus Elmis; species Elmis aenea. The sequence goes on from OX393577.1 coordinate 18,043,128, forward strand.
AAAAAAAGCACTAAAATTTCAATAATGACTTATAGCTCAGCTCAATTAATTGCACTTATAATCCTATTAATCCTAAATAATTTTTTAAAATAATCCTATTAAGCCCAAAACAGTCGAAAAGCAAAACCTTAAAATACCATGATAATTGGGTAAAGTCCTGTATAATTCCAACTTTCTTTAGGCACGCTATGACGAACACATACAACCTAATCCTTGGTAAAAGCAAAATTCTTGCTTGAATTCGCGTTCAAAAAGAATTATGAATTCCCTTCATAAATTGTAAGGCGAGGAGACTATAAAAAAACGTAGTTACATAATGCGATTTGACTTGGCAGTATTTCTTGTAAGATTTCTCAAGCAATAAATATCACCGTCCTATAGAAACGTAACATTGGAATTTATCTGACGCCATTAAAACTGTCTACTAACACCTTAATAATCCAATTGACAAGCCAAATTTATCTAAAAAAATTATCGTAGCGACGATTTATTTAGCATTTCGTTACGAATTTAGCTCTAATAAAAAATAGAAACATATGTAACTATCTTAAAACAAACTTGTAAATAAATATACAAATCTCCATTCTTAACTGCGGTCGTATATTATAGCAAGGGAATTTTTATTGCCAAAGTTTGTCGACGATGAATGTTGTTTGTTGCCAGTGGTTTCACTTTAAACCAAATTTATTTAATTTTGAGTTGCGTTGCTAGAGTATGCGATGTAATATAGTGGATATATTAAAACTGAAATTTTTTATCGGCACTGTCGTATAAAATATCCATTAAGATTATTTAAGTTATAAATGTATCGTAATATAATACACATTAAAATACCATCGAAAATGTTTGTTGACAATTGCAAAACGTTTTAAATTCATACGCTTATGTTCAAAACACATAAAGAAATGTTTATTTCGTTGGTAAATTAAACAAAGAAATAACTTTTTTCATTACCTATCTATCAAGAATCTCCTTTGTAGAAAAAGTAAACCAGTTTAGAAGCAGTAAATTTCTTAATATGTTAAGCCATTTTTAACTAATTGTAAGTTAAATTCAAAGGTTTAAATAAACTAGTCCTTTAGTTTTTATTCTTAAATTTAGTTTAAAATCCAATACTCATGAAGGATTACCTACAACAGTCTTCAGAAAAAATTGTAATAAAAATTATGAACATATATCGCATATATTATTTTGTGACTACTGATGCGATAAAAATCCTAGATCAGTTTGTATGACTGTATGGAGAACAATTTGTACCGTACAAGTACTTAACGGTTGAAATATGTCACGGATAAAAGCAATTAAGAGCTACAAATTTGGCAATTTGGGAAATGTACTGCTGAATTTAAATCTGAAAAGAAAATTGCCAGTTCTCTTGCTTTAAAAGTTATTAAAAAAGCAAACATTTCTAAAACAGACTCTAATCAGAGTATAGTACAGAGGATCAAAAGGTGTTTTGGGAATGTTTTTGGCGTTATTCTTTTAATTTTCGGAAAACCATAAAGAACGAAAACAATTTTCCTAAAGCAAGATTTGGTGTAAATGGGACAATCTACTTCGTCATCTCATATGGATGGCAAATTAAATTTTTGCATTAGAAGTAGCTAGGTACTGAAAATTCGGAATGACCTGTTATTGGTACAGTTTAAAAAGTAACCTCAAAATAATTCAAAATAACGTATTTTCATGAAATAATGCAATAAACCAAAAATACTTTTTCTTAATTAAGAAGACCACGACAATTTTTATTTTAGATTTAGTTTCAGCACAGAATTACCCAACCTATTATCAAGTCAATCGACTTTGTAGCTTTTTAGATAAGACATATCCCATGTTGGTATTTAAGATTAAGACAATTTGTATTAGCTTTTTTTTTTACAAATGTTAAAAATTATACAAACTGGTAAGTAAGTAACCGATATGCCTTCCAAAAACAGCACCCACGAAAGTTAGCAATACCTGTAGACCTAATCCATAAAATTGTTCCATAACTTCATCATGTAGTAACAGTGAAGAAACTGATAAAAAATATGAACGCCTATATTATCATGATTACTCTGAAGAAGGATAAAGGGTAGTTCACACGGTGGCATTTGATGTCGCGACTTTTGATGTCGCGACATCAAATGTCACCGAGTGAACAGCCTGATGTCGCGCCTTTTGATATCACGATGCTAGTGCCGCGATGTCGCGACATCGATATTGACAGTTCGGCATTTGACGTAAGCCTACCATACTTTTATATTTTTACGGTGTATATTTGTCATAACAGCCAAATTAATAATATACATTTGTTTGTCATCCAAATTATTATGTCCTCAATAGATGTTTTAACGATTTTAGAGCATTATCAACCAGGAATTTGGAGCGGAACACGGAGCTGGAGCACGGAGCAGTGGAACAATGGGTTTTTGCCCGGAGCAGGAGCGGAGTCCGGAGCAAATAATTTTGATTGCTCCAATGCTCCAGTTTATTATGTACAATTTTTATAGAAACTACTTTATTTTTCCTTTTTTTCAACGTTTGAAGATCAATAATTTGTTTTTACAAACATTTATTTAATTTCACTTGTTTGTAAGGGGTTATTTTTGACCAACTTTTGTATATCCGATAAAATTAAAACTTCGTTTTTAAAAGCAATTTTTTTAATGAAAAAACTTTTTTTTAAAATGTTAATTTGGAGCTGGAGCGGAGCTGGAGCAGAGCTGGAGCGGAGCAATTAAAAAATTGGACTGCTCCAAACCCCTGTTATCAACAATATCCGTGTGTAGGGGACAAATCTATTCCCGAATATAGCGACTTCAAAATAATTAGTTGCTCTACAACACTCGTTGCTGCAGTTACAAGAGCGGTCATTTATATTTTGATGTCGCGACTTTCAATTTGGGTAGTTCACACGGTATTTAAGGTTTCAGGACCTTTTTTATATCAAATAAAGTAATATTTTCGTTTTTGTGATAAGCATCTCTTTATTATTAAATAAAACAGGGGTTTGGAGCAGTCCTTTTTTTTAATTGCTCTGCTCCAGCTCTGCCGCGGCATCAAAATGTCTGCTCCAGCTCCGCTCCATATATCAACATTTTTAAAACAATTTTTTTAATTAAATAATTTGTTTTTAAAAACAAAGTTTTAACTTTATCGAATATGTGGAAGTTGGTCAAAAATTACAATATTTGACCCTAACAAACAAGTGAAGTTAAATACATGTTTGTAAAAACAAATTATTGATCTTCAAATGTTAAAAAGACGGAAAAAGTGTGTTTGTTTTTAATTGTACATAATAAACTGGAGCAGTGGAGCAATTAAAATTATTTGCTCCGGACTCCGCTCCAGCTCCGGGCAAAAACCCATTGCCCCATTTTGCCCCTGGGCAAAACTATTTGGACAAAGATGTTATATACAGAAAAAACATGTAATGATGAAGCAAATTGAAAGAGGTCCGCAAAAACTTTTCCTCGGGGCGTTCTTTCCCCTTTCGGCCCTGCCGAATACGACGTAAAATTGTAAGTATGGTGCACTAATGAGATTTGTTGATCACTTACAGTAGGAGCTCGTTCTTCCTCAGGAGGTGCAGTAAGTTCCTGATAAGAATCGCCACTGCCTCTGCGACTCGGAGCCCCACAAACTGCTCTTCGGAAGACGCGGGCGACCAGCGCGCACAGTCCGCACTGTCGCTGGCCGCCCCTACGTCCCCCGGCATTATCCGTCGCTAGCTCCCTGTCGCTTTCATCGCGACAGCACGCCACTGCTCTGCTTATACCGGCACACTTGCAAGATTAATGGCGGATAACTAAATTACCGCCTGTATCACACACTCAAGCACTACACCACGATATACCAATCAGTTTCCGATACTCCCACCTTAAACTGTAACTATCTTTATATGTGCACTCCGAAAAACTCAACGTTTTGTCGAACAATGTCACATACACTGTCCTGTCGCGGTAAAATTAAAGGTAGAATCATATCCATATGTATGTCATGAAATCTGCAAATAAATTCCGTTACATAATAACACAACTCGCTTCCTAAAGCGGTTTTATCTCTTATGCAAAATACTTATAATACTCAAAACCTGATAAACTGCGACTTTGTAAGTCAACGCCATATATTCCTATATATTGACACGAATTTCGCTAAACTACTTTCAAATTTTATTTCATACTTCAAACTTTGAACCCAACTAACAAATTAAAAACCATTTATTTCGTTGACCCGATATAAAAAGAGTTCTGAAAGTTGCAGCGATTCATTCCAATCACGTATAAGATAATAGAAGAGAGACAATGATTCACTGGGAGTAATTCAGTTTTCTTGTAATAAGTAAAGTGGAGTTAAGTGAAAAAAAAAAACGAAAGTTGTTATTCCATTTTGTACGATGCAAGCATACTAAATTGGGCACAGATTTTCCTTTAACAATATTACCCAGCTCACTCGATCTAGCACGTTATGGGGAAAACTATAACTAATAAGCTAGTTTATTTTATAATATACTGAAGCAAATAATTTTTTACTATAATCGCTACGAAGCCATAAATTGTACCAAAGCAAAAACCTTTCATACAAATTTGTTGTTAAGAATTCAACGGCTTCCAAAATTGTTCAATATTTACAACATTTACATCCTTTATTTTTTAGGTCGAGGATGTCATCCCAATCCTAATTTATAAAAGTATTTCATTGTTGTTTTTTTTTATCTAAGGCCGGATTTATCTACCGGCTTGAGCTTTCAGTATTTATGAACTACAAATTTTTGAATGCTTTTTCACAAAAAAATATATTAAAAGATTTGTCCTGAAAAAGTTGTCATTTAATTATCTATAGTAGTTTAATGCAACTTTTGTACCCTCCTTTAATAGAATACAGGATACAGTTAGTAGTATTAGAATTTTTTTAAATTGTATTTAAAACATCAACCAACGTTATTAGAAATAATAATTAAAAATTACTGAACTTTTTTGTAAATATAATATTTAAGAGCCAATTACAAAACATAAATAAATAAATAAATAAGACTACAACTGATGAAATAACAGAAGTCTTTAAATTGGTTTTACACAACAAAATACTTTAAAAAATAAAAAGAGATTTTTAATTGTGCTTACTAATAATGTTCAATGAATAACTTAAGAAATCAGGCAAATTTTGCTGAGTTTCTACAAAAAATTACAAAAAAAAAAGTAGAATGGGACGATTTTAAACAAAAATATTTAGGCATGAGAAATAAGAAAAATTGGAAATAGGTCTTTTTAAGTAATTTTATAGATATTGTGATAAAGAACTTTAATTTTTTGTTGGGTGATTAGGTACAGAGAAAAAACCCAAACTAAACATTTTTTTTTTAAATGGCAACTGTATGGCTGTCTCCTTAGCAAAAGAAAAAAAATTATAAAGGCTTTAAGAAATTAAAAATTAGGGTAACTTTAAAAAAGTAAACTTGTTTATGTGTTTGTCATCTTTACGTACATTTATGTAAAAAAAAGTAGCTTTGAAGGTTCTCTAATCAATCACGTAGTAACATTATAGCATGTAATTTTCTTCTCATGAATTTCAAATACTTTTTACACATACTATACTCATAGGCTGAGGTTGGCGGGTAATTTAATTTATAATTTTTGCAATTAACGTCTTTATAACAATTTGCGTAAAATTGCTCTATAAATAAGCTATTTACAACTTTTATCTGGCATAGTAAAAGATAATTTTGTCCAAAAATGTCGTTATTTTTGCAGTTTTTTTAAAAAAACTGTTTAACACTTGTTAACGTTTAGATTATTCTCATCCCGTATTTCATTTATTGGTGTTATTTTTAACTTGGCTCAAAAAATGAACAAATTGAGGTAGTTTTCAGCCATACATTTCTTACAAAATAAAAACATTACGTTGAGAAATCTGGCATAAATGTATTTCAAAGTGTATTACAAAACTATTAACATGGGCAACTTCTGCATTTAAATACAAATTGAAATAAAACTTTAGCATTAACTACTGCAACGAATAAAATTTCGTAGAAGTACCGGCAGTTATACTGCATATAGAGGTGAATTAATTAACTTTAGTTGAAGTTGGAATATTGAATTTGCTACTGCGGTACTGGTTTTACTAACCGACAATATAATTAGTTAAAATTCTCCACTGTAGAATCTACGGTAATGTTTAAGTTTCTACCATTGCGATAACGTTTCAGATGGGTAAATTATTGATACGGTGTGAACATGCCAATCAACTGTGCTCCTTTATTTTGGAGATGGAAGTGGGTTAAACTGATTACAAATTTTCGCTTATTAATTTAAAACTTCAATCAGCTACTAGCAAAGGTAATTAAAGTAGTTCTATTAAATTTATTTATTATAATTAACAGTATAATTTGACTGTTTAAAATTAAATTGCTAGGCAAATACTAAATTATGTTCATATATAAGCAAAGTAATAGATTATCTGTTGATAAACAGTTAAAAAACACTCAGTAAATAAATGTTCATAAAAACTTCCGCAATTTTGTTTATTATATTTTGTTATTAACAGCATAAACAAAACAATAGCTTATCGTTAGTACGCTAACTAGATAGGTGCTTTCATTTTCTGTATCAATTTTTTATCATGGCGTATTTTTACATACATGTTCCGGTATTATTTTAATTAATAAACAATGATAATGTGAAGTGATTGCTGTTTTATGAGTAGCGTACAGAACGCAAACCAGTAATTGTTTTTATATCTATCGTAGTTCGTAGATTAGAAATAAATGTTAAATATTGCGTAAGTTTTTAATTGGAAATCGAAAACAAATATAAACGATTTTTGTTTTAAAGAAAAATTATTAGTTTTGGGCAAAGTTCGAGATTGAAATTTCAGTTAATTATTAGTTAATATAAACAGCACAAATTTTCAAAATATTATAAACAAGTTGAGTAATTACTGCTGATTTTCTTGCGTAGGGACAACACTGAAATCGGCGGTTTTTAAAGAGAAAGCGAGGGGTTTTTAGGCAAAATTAAAATATCGCATCATTGCGACAGAATGCAAATAGAAGAAATTTAGAAAAATTCATGTCCAACATGAGTAACTGAGTTTTAGACCATACAAGCAATATTCTGGATACTAAATTGTTATAGAATTAATGAAAAAGGATTGTATAAAGCGATTTTTTGAAAGAAAAAGTGCCAAAATTTAAAAATATGACAACATTTCGATAAAATATCAACAGCAAAACTGCCGAAAATTTTCGCTTAAGCTTATGAAATTACTGAACTTCATGTAAAGACCATATGCTATGCCATCAAAATTTGTTTCTAATCAAGAGAAAATATCAACCTAAAATTTAATCTAGCTTTAATTAAACAATTTGGGTTAAAACACAACAACCTTTTTCCAAATACATGTACGTTTCGTGATAAACAAGGTCCCACTCGACTCAACATTATCTACAACCTAGCATCTGTCTTAAACAAACACGTCCTATCAACATTTTTTTGATGATTGATAACAAAGCTTCGCTTCTTTGAATTTTGAAACAGATTTTCTGGTCAAAAAATTTTTGTTACAGCAAACATTTTGAGTTAACGCATTCGTGATGGAAGATTATCAACTACTTTAATTTGAATATCTTTGTATATTAGGTGTTGTTGGAATGGGTATGCATTTTACTGGGCGTCTGTACATAAGACTGAAACCGGTTATCGTACTGTGCACGTGATTGAGAGAAAAGTATAGTAAACATTATTCAGATTGACCGGCAGTACGATAGCAACGCTATGGATTGTTACCGGTTGGTCAAACGTTGTCCAAATAGACCCCAGGATATAAGACGAGCGTTTGCTCTCATCCCATTTAATTATCGCGTTACCTATCTGATCTGGATCTATTAATTTGGTAACCAAATCGGTTCTTAAATTTTTTCCTGGCGTAATATTTTAAAACCAGTTAATAAATTAAATATACTTGGAAATATTATTGAATGGTCGCAGTTTGATACCTACAACAAGTAACCTGCACAGGTTTAATATTTATGTAAAAAAAATTTAATAATATATTCACACACGACACAGTAGTAAGAACTTCCAACTGGTTAAACTACACAAGCACAGACATCAATTTTATTATATTTATTTGAGCTCTTCGTGTGAGCGTAGTACAAGAGGGTATTTGCACATTGTAGTACGGAAGTAGGGCACACTTTTAAAAGGTTCTGTCATGTTCGAAATAATCAGCGCTTTTCCTATTTACGCCGCTCTACTTTGCCCGACCGCATACTCAACCGATACCCGTCCAACAACTAGCACCAAGCAGATCAGATCTAGCGAGCGAAGCCCGGGCTCCAAGCCTGAGACGCCTGTCACGGTTGCCTGTTCAACGCACGCCCGCCACCGAACACGCACGATCGTTAACGAGCCTCGCATTTTTTAAGGCACTTGATAAATAATAGGGTTGTTGTGCTGCTGGTCCTGGTCCTTCGTCCTATCTATGCCATGCTGCTGATCGATTACTGACGGATCGAGCGAGTTCTTTATCTCCGCACGCTCGTCGATTACAGTTCATCCTCGCGCCAAATTTTAGCAAATTTCAACATTCATTAACTTTCCTCCTACATTATTACATTCTCTGCTTACGATAGTTACAAGAACAAGAAATGTGTAACACGCGTACAACAGTACAAGTCTCATCTATACGTGGGGGCGATCAATAAGTCCTATCTACATGCCCTGTAATCAAGAAGTTCTTGGACTGAAGTAATGCTCTTGGAATGGTTAAGCCTAGCAACTATCACAATGAAATTTCTTAGTAGATCTTCAGTTGCTACAGCTTTCAAAAATTGATATCTTTTTCTATACGGCAGTTAAAAGAAAAGAAAATATCTAATACCTACTTGTAAAATGGTACAAAACCTATCTATCTACGAGTATACGCATAGTAATCAGATATTTCTGAAACTAAGCTTGAATGATAAAGCCTTGCAACTATTACATTATCGTTTTTTGAAAGACTTTCTTCATGATACTATACACCACACCATTAAAGTACTTCTACAATCTACAAATTAAAAAAACTAATGTATTTTTTTTAAGTCCTTTGCCAACTGTAGTTAAAAGAAATGAATGGTCCAAGTATGCGTTTGGAATTATACTAATTTTTCTAAAATGATGAAGAATAATATATTTTTACAATAATTAAAAGCATAATTAATAAATTCGTTTTGGAAACGTTGATTATCAGTAAGTCAATACAAATCCATATGCTCGTTCATGGTTACAAGTTTACAAGTTTAATATCATGAGCAGCTAACGTCTTTTATTATAGGGGATTTTTGTTTGTTTTTTAAGTTTGGTATTCATTTAATTCAAGTATATTTCCACAAGTTTAGCTGTACAGAAAACGACACAAAAATTATAAGCAACACCCAAAAACTCCACCAAAATGAGTATTAGTTCATCTTTTTTATATCTAACCAACAGCACTCAAAAATGTAAGGAAATGTGCTCCAAAAATTATCTACTACAAAATAAACGGTGTGTAAAATTTATGAGGCGGTAGTCACTTCTTAACAGTAAGTTATCTGAGTCGAAAAGAATTATTCCTCGGTGTAAGTATAAATGAAATAGCTACATTCAAATTGGTTCCATAAAAGTAAAATAAATAAACTGAAGCTTTTAAGAGGATAGAAAAATTAATACAGGTTTATACATACCTGTATGTTTAAGTGAACCTATACCTAAAAAGATTATATTTCTACATACTTCTGTGAGTAATTTTTAGGGCCGAATGGGGCAAAATATTAGTGAAGTTATTAATATTTAATTATTTACAACACTTCACCTCGTATAGTCCCAATTGAAGTATTTACCACAACAAAAGGTAAAAAAAGTTACCATATTTATTAATTTATTAGATTCTTTTTTATCATCATGTTATAGTTTACATTTTATTTTAAAAAGGCGTACTTTGGTCGTCCTTAAAGTCGTCTATGTTATATTACGTTTTCATTCGAAATTTATTATACCTTTTATACAGGGTGTTTCTTAAATATTCTGAAAAAAAATCGGAAGGTTATTCCTTATCGAAAATTAAGGGCAATCTTTTATATAACATTTTTTCCTTACACGTCTCCTTTCGGAGTTCATTGAGCCGTATAATCCTAGGGATTATGGCTAACGCCGAGGCGTTGTTGTAGATCCATTTAATGAGGTGGATCAGTCCTCTCCTCTAATTTTCAAGTTCATTAGTTCTGGCTGCCTCCGTTATTTTCTTCCATTCTTTCCTGTCTTTGCATTTAAATTTCCATTCCCTTATTCCCAGTGCCTTTGCATCTTCCTCCAGGGCGTCTCTCCATCTTTTCCTTGGTCTACCCTTGTTTCTGGGCCAAATAGGAATCCATTCTGTTACCCTCCTGAGCATTGCGGTTGGTTTCCTTCGCATGATGTGTCCTGCCCATCGTAGTCGCTGTACTTTGATGTGTCGAGTGATGTTTTCTCCTCCGAGTTCCTCCTCTATTTCTTTGTTCCTTCTCAGTCTTACTTCTCCATCTCTTGTTACGTTAGGACCTAGTATTGCTCTCATTATTTTCCTCTCCACTATTTTTAATTCTTCCTCCTCTTTCTTATTTATTGCTACTGTTTCCATGGCATATGTTATGACGGGTCTTATCAGGGTTTTGTAAATTTTTATTTTTGTTGTTTTGCTTATTGTTTTGCTCTTTAGTAGGGTTTTGTTTCTGCCGTATGCTTGATTTCCCTTCAGAATTCTCTCCTTCGCTCTGTTATTTCCAGCTTGTCCCACTGTCACGCCTAAGTAGTTGAAAGTATTAACTTCTTCGAAGGTGTATTCTTTTGTTTGTAGATCGTTCTGTAAGTGCATATTTTCTTTTCCTATCTTCATATATTTTGTTTTTTCTTCATTTATTTCCAGACCCAGTTTTTTTGCTTCTTTGTCTAGTTGATCTATCGCTCTTATTAGGTCTTCTCTTCTATTCCCTATAATTGCTATATCGTGAACATACGCTATTATTTGTATTTGGTTGATCATGATGTTTTTTTTATCTAGTTTCGCTTTTCGTAGTGCACCTTCTAGTATTAAATTAAATATGGTGGGGGATAGTGAGTCCCCTTGTTTTACGCCTTTGTTTACTTTGAAGGGTTCTGTTGTTATTCCTTGGAATCTCACTTTTGCTGTTGTGTTGTTGAGGGTCATTTCTAGCAGTGTTATTAGTTTCCCCGGTATTCCCAATAGTTCCAATTCTCTTAGCGATTCTTTTCTTTTAACCGAGTCGAAGGCAGTTTTAAAATCTATGAAAGCTACGTGTATCTCTTTATTATGTTCCCACATTTTTTGGAGTATTTGGTCTAAAGTGTGTATAGCATCTATGGTGGATCGACCAGATCTAAAGCCATTTTGGTAGTCTCCTAGTATTTTCTCAGCGTGTGTCTTTAGTCTCTTATTTATCAACTTCGCTAAGATTTTGTAGGCGGTATTTAGCAAAGCTATGGGTCTATAGTTTTTACAGTTCTCCTTTCCCCCTTTTTTGTGCAGTGGTATGATTATACTTTCGGAGTTACACCTCCTTAAAGAGGAGCGATAAAATTAGGCGTTTATTTTATTTCTCAAATTTGGATGAATGTAGGAGAATGATATTGGGTAGATGTTTTATACTTATTAAAATGTTTCCTATGGTAGATAATATTTTCAAGCATCTCCCACAAGGGGCTGAAAAGTGCGACCCCTGTTAGTTTTTTTTATCAGAACTTTTTGGTGGGTCGAAATATTGCAATTAATTTTTTTTAAGGCTTGGTTTATTTAGAAATTTTTTTTATTCTTTAGTTTTTCTCGTAAAACCTACCGTTTTTCAGTAAAAAATAAAATAAGTAAACATGAAACATCAAATATTCCAATATAAAATGATTTATTTTGGTGGTTGCCATGGTTTGTTCATGTTCATGTTGGATAGAATTGACGGGCGTTTTAGCGTTGTCACCGCGTAAACATCAAAATGAATTACACCTGTCAATTCTAACAATATGAACATAAACAAACCATGACAACCACCAAAATGAATCGTTTTATATTGGAATATTTGATGGTTCATGTTTATTTATTTTATTTTTTACTTAAAAACTGTAGGTTTTACGAGAAATACTAAACAGTAAAAAAGTTTCTAAATAAATTAAGCCTTTAAACAAAAAATTTTGAATTGCAAAATTTCAACCCACCAAAAAGTTCTGATTAAAAAACTAACAGGGGTCGCACTTTCAGCCCCCTGTGAAGGTGGGATATGATTGAAAATATTACTATGGGAAACCTTTTAATAAGTATTAAACGTCTACCAAATACCGTTCTTTCATATTTATCCAAATTTAAGAAATAAAATAAAAACCTAATTTTACCCCTTTTCCGATAGGAGACGTCTAAGGAAAACATTTTATATGAAATACTCCCCTTAATTTTCGATAAGGAATCACCTTCCGATTTTTTTTTTGCAATATTTAAGAAACACCCTGTATATCACGATATATTTTAATGTAAACGGTTCAAATATTAATCAATAATGGAAGTTCAGAGTAAGTACGTTGTTAACTTTTTTTTTACCAATAAAAAATTATAATTAAAAGGTAATTAAAACATTATGTAATTTGACAAGAAAGGGCAAAAACAGTTTTTTAAATGGCTATTTAGCAATATTTTGAACTTTCAATAAAAATAACATCTTAGATTTGGGTAAACCGGTATTTCTAAAAACCTAGGAATAAATATTGTTAAGTAGGTGAAACGTTTTCGTAATTTTGACAAGAACAATTTATTTAAAAGTATTTTTCAGGCATAATCTATTACCGTTTATCTTAGTTAATGAGTACAGGTTGCAAAACACTTATTTAACATTTTAGAATTAAAAAGTAAATTATTAACCGATCCAAGTGAACCGATTTCTTGGACACGATTATTTACTGCCATGTACTACTGCATATGATAGTTACGACACCGAACCTGACCACGGCTAACTATTAAAACTAAATTCGAGTGCTACGGGCACATTAAAATTAAATTATCTTGGCTAGTCCACCAACCGCCTGCGTGGTTAAACGAAACATCTCACATTAAAATTGCACTACTTTGGGTATTGTATTTCGTTCTTGCAAAAGCCAGCTAATACATCCTGTGAATTCGTCTAGCTTTACTGCATATCCTGTTCAGTTCATACACTGCTAGATTTATATCGGGTAATACGCGAATTCTGAATACCAAATTCATTCACAAAAACTTTATGAACAAAATATAAAGCGCAAACTGTTTGTGTTGAAATTTTAATAGCAATTCTAATAATAAAGCGTACACTGGGATGTTACAGTCGGGCCTGATTTATCAACTAGAAATTTATTTGTAGATTTAAAGGTTAAAATACTGCTTTTAAACTACGTGTTATTTAGCTGTATACGTTTTTACATTTAGCGATTATTCAATGTTTGTATTACATAATGTTGATGATTATTTTTAAATTATTGTTAATGCTTCATTTTCTAAGTGGTGATACAATGCTGTACCAAGGGAATACAAATGGTTTTGTGGCACAGTTTGTAGCCTGTCGAGAGGAGCATGATTATTACTGATAAATTAAATTGTTGGTCAAGGTTTAAGTAAATTTTAACCACCAGGCCTGTGCACCCTGCGGCCCCTTTGACATTTTTATGCGGCCCGTGCCCCAGTAGTTGTATATTACAAGCATTGCTGTTTTTAATAAGTATAACATTAAGTGTCATTACATGTCAAAACGTGCTAAAAAATATAAGAAATTAACAGGTGATTTAAGAAGAGAAAGAATAATAAAAATGAAAGCAAACTTATCGGGACCACAAAACGTATTCAAAAATGCGTATAAACAACAAGACCCCACAACAATAGCAAGTTATGAAATTTTTAACATTTCAGCTAAACATCTGAAACCATATAACAGGGCGTTTGAGGCTCACCATTGGAAACTTCATAGATCCTAATAGATACTAGGTCGGTTAAATGTTCATTGTACAGCAACCTACCTAGAGTTCTTTTTACTTTTATTTAAATAATTGCGACACAATAAATAATCGAAAAAAAAAACATTTGATCTTTTAAAATTTAAATCTGAAATATCTGCTTAACGATAGTTGGTATAAGAAATATATAGAAAAAAGTCTACAGTTAAAAACAAACCGGTGTTAATGGGCTTGGTGAACCTACTTGAAACCAAATTTTGGCCATTCAGACAGACTATTTACGTGTTAATTTCTAAAAGAATAACATCGAAAATTAGATTAATTATAAATGACAAAGAACGCACACGAATTATATCGGTATTAGTAGCATAACGTCACTTAATGAAACACATTTGTGTGCAGTGGCGGATCTTGATTTTGTGGGGCCCCAGGCGCAACCTGATCTGGAGGCCCCCTATTAAGATGGTTCACTAAAATGAACAATGCAGAAAAATCATAACGTTTTTTATATTTAGAACCAACAAAAACATAAACACAAAAATCAAATACGGAAACAAAAAAATATTCTCAGGTACCAGAAAAAAAGATCACATTCCCATTAAAGAAAAAATCCCATCTCAGGTAAAAAAAATCACAGTAAAATTCTGCATCATACAGTACAGGTGGTCCAAAATTGATGGGACTACAATGGGTATCTCGCTTAATAGTCAAGATAGAGAAACGGTTAAATTACTAAAAATGTGCAGTTTTTTTAGAACAAACTCAACAGTTTTCAAAAATATTCTATCATTTCCGGTTTTTGAATTATTAATGAAAAACTGTTTTTTTTGTTATATTTATAATGTGTCATATCTCCCTTGTTGTTTCAAATATCGAAAAAGTTTATACAGATTATTTTTAGATATTTTTATGTAGATTTTGATAGTAGGTACTAAAAAAAATATTTTACGCTCGTCGTTAAAAAGGTATGACACAAACTCACCTTTTTTTAAATGGAAGCTATAGTTGGCTATGACCTATTTAAATTCCTTATTTTTTCCCTTTCCAAATATATTAGGGTTGATGTATTTATTTTCAATAATACGCAAGTTACAAAGGTTTTTAAAATTTTTTTAAAGATGAGAAACAAAAAGCAGGTTGTGAAAACAAAGGAAAATCGGAAAAGATAGAATATATTTGACAACAATTCTGAGTTTGTCCCAAAAAACTGCACATTTTTGGTACATTAACCGTTTCTCTATCTTGACTATTAAGCGAGATGCCCATGTAATCTCATCGAATTTGGACCACCCTGTACAGTACATCGGCTTGCAGTGCAGTGTAATCAGATGCAAGCAGGGTTGCAAGTTTTGGCGATTTGGAACCAAATTGGCATTTTTGTTTAATGTAACATGTTTTTTTTTTAAATTGGCATCAATGGCTATTACACAATACCCACTATGAAAATAGGTTTTAGAAGATATTACAATTTGCCTACAATTATTATTTTATAATTCTCATATTAACAGACAATAAAAATTTAATTTTTGTTTTTGAGGATGACGAACCCAACGATTCTGAGGCCCATTTTTTGCCGAGGCCCGAGGCGCGCGCCTCATGCGCCTGTGCGGTAATCCGCCACTGTTTGTGTGTATTATCCAGATCCGGCGCCCTCAGGCAAAGAAAATTTGGGCGCCCCATATATTACGTTTGCATTAACAAGCGATTTTAAACCAATTCATGGATAAGTACATGAACTGGTTTACTCGCATGTGTGAACTATGTAGTAATAAATGTATTGGCCAGTATTATCCGTTGTTGGAACGCTTTTACGACTGGCCCAACTGTAAATGACATTTGCGTCTATTGTGTGACTAATTGAGTTAATAGAAGTTGAAGCCTCCAAAGCGCAAACATCCTTTTAGAAAGCAGAACAGGTTCACGTTAGTTATGAACAGCGCATGCGTGTAAAATCCCAGCGACAGTTCTTCCCTTCGTAATGGACTGTTTTGATCGTCCGCAAACTAGTGCATGAACTGATTTGAAAATTGTTGGAACGAATGACTGACCATCCTGTGAATTATCAGAGACTGTGCTGGAACGCGATATTGATACTATGCAGAATCCTGACAGTACGTCCGTGAACTTGTGGGAACAAATCTATTATCTAACTGTACGTATATGTCTATACAGGGTGGCTGATTTTTCATTGTCCAGCTTATATCTGCTGAAATATTAAAGTTACCAAAAAAAGTTAAATGAGAAACTTATTAAACAAAAGCTGGTCTACAAAATTGTGCTAAAAATTTTGTTCCATAGCCTACCAGTTTTACGGAAAAATATCCAACTTTTGTTTTTTAAATAGAACACCCGGTATATTTTTACAGAATCACATTCTAAATCAATTTCTCTTTACAATGATATATCATAAGTACCATTTTGCTTTTAAATTATGCACAATATTTCAAAAAAGGAATGATTAAAGTCGGCTGTGATATTGTTTTGTTTATTGCAAATACCTGTCAAATTTGTTTACATTAGCAAACACTTGTCAAATCAGACAAAAATAAGTGTAATTATAATTAAGAAAATGTTCCATAGAAATAATGAAAAAGTTGATATGCTGTGCTGTTTCCACAGCCGGCTATAATAATTCTCTTTTTTTTTAATATTGAGCATAATTTAAAAGCAAAATGGTACTTATGATAGTATCATTGTGAAGAGAAATTGATTTAGAATGTGATTCTATAAAAATATACAGGGTGTTCTATTTAAAAAACAAAAGTTGGATATTTTTCCGAAAAACTGGTAGGCTATGGAACAAAATTTTTAGCACAATTTTGTAGACCAGCTTTTGTTTAATAAGTTTCTCATTTAAATTTTTTTGGTAACATTAATATTTCAGCAGATATAAGCTGGACAATGAAAAACCAGCCACACTGTGTACAGGGTGATTCATAAATATTGCGAAAAACTTCGGCAGGTAATTCCTTACCAAAAATTAGAGGAGAGGCTTTCTTATAATTTTTTTCCCTAAAATGTCTTCTTTCGGAGTTACACCCCATAAAGGGAAACGGTAAAAGTAGGTTTTCATATTGTTTCTAAAATTTGAAGAAATGTAGAAAAATGACTTTTGGTAGATATTTTTTACTTATTAAAAGTTTTCCACAGTAATAGTTTCAATGATCTGCCATCTTCTCAACGGGCTGAAACGTGCGGCTCCTGTTGGTTTTTTATCAGAACTTTTTGGAGGCTAAACATTTTGCAATTTAAAATTTTTTGTTGAAAGCTTAATTTATTTAGAAGCTCTTAATTCTTTAAATTTTCCCGCTAAACTTACATTTTTTGAGTAGAAAATAAAATAAGTGAACATGCACTATGAGGCGCCGCCGCCGTTTGTGTCAAAAAGAAATTTGCAAAATAAATAACATTTCGTACATAAATATACAAATATAAAAATATTTAGTTAATTTCACATTTCAATGTTTATTTTTTTATTTTTTTTTTGACATCGGTAATAATTTATTTTTCAAGAAAATATTTTTATATATTATTTCGTGTAAGTACATTCCGCATGTTTTTTTTTTTTTGATATCGGTAATAATTTATTTTTCAAGAAAATATTTTTATTTATTTGCACACCAAAAATTTTTATTTTATTTTTTACTGCAATTATGTACGCTATTATACAACAGATGGCGCGCCACCCAACATTAGTGTTTAATTTTGAACTGCTGCTTGTTCAATAATTATATTAAATGTTAATAAGCTTCTATATATTGTGCTTCTGGAAATACCTAATATTTTAGGAATAATTGTCCATTTTAAACCAGATTTCCTAAGGAAGCTAATTTGTTCTGCTGATGCAGGCAGCTGTGGTGTTCCAGTTGACATGCTGTGGATAAAATAGTTACAACTTCCTTAAAAAATTGCAAAACAGTATAAGTATAATGGTGCCTTTCCACGTGAGAGTAAACTACTCTTGATAGCAGCGTCGCCAAGGATACAGGATACAGCCCCTGAGAGTAACTCGCGATTGGCTGTATCCTTGGCGACGCTGCTATCGAGAGTAGTTTACTCTCACGAGGAAAGGCACCATTAGTGCTTACTTTAAACTGGAAATCGCAAACGTCAAATGTAGTTCATTTGCTTCGCACCAGTTCAAAATTAAACACAAATGTTGGGTGGCGCACCATCTGTTGTATAATGGCGTACATATTGGCAGTGAAAAAATTTAAAAAAAATGTTGGTGTGCAAATAAATAAAAATATATTCTTGGAAAATAAATTATTACCGATATAAAAAAAAAAAAGTTAAATGTGGAATGTACACGAAATAAATAAAAATGTTTTCTTAATAAATAAATTGTTACCGATACCTATTAAAAAAAAAAATAATTAAGGTGAAATTGACTAAATATTTTTATATTTGTTTATTTATATACGAAATGTTATTTATTTTGCAAATTTCTTTTTGACACAAACGGCGCCTCATAGTGCACCATCAAATATTCTAAAATAAAGTGATTCATTTTGGTGATTACCAATTATTACGGTATAAAAAATGTTTCTAAATAAATCAAGGTTTCATAAAAATTTTAAATTGCAAATTTTTAACCCTTCAAAAAGTTCTAATAAAAAACCAACAGGGGTTGCACTTTTCAGCCCTTTGTAAAGGGTAAGAGATTATTGAAAATATTACTCTGGGAAATATTTTAATAAGTATAAAAAGTTTACCAAATGTCATTCTCCTACTTTTTTCCAAATTTGAGAAATAAAATGAAAACGTACATTTACCGTTCCCTCCAAGGGGGTGTAACTCCGAAAGAAGACGTTTTCGAAAAATAACTTATAATAAGGACATTAATATTCGATATGATAGAAATTACCATCGAAGTTTTTCGCAATATTTGTGAGTCACGGGTATAAAATGTTACACCATTATAAAGATTTTAATTTTTTATTAAAATGTGTCGGTTATATTAGCTTCGGACCATTAAAAACACCAAAATTGTAAGTCTGTTTTTGTAAAAAGGTGACTCTTTAGGTCCCAAAAATACGGTGTTTCCCCAATAACACACAAGTAAAAGCTGTAATTCTTTCATTTTCTTCAGAAAGTTTTAAATAGTTTTTTTTTTTTTTTTTTTCTCCCAGAACATTTGCCATCTGTCCGAAGACAATAAACAAATCCTTTGACATTGACACAATTAAAATAAAGTAACAGAGAGACATGTAAGTGGCTGCCCAGTGGCACCCACTCCTTCAATAAACATAAGAACTTATTTCTATGTACTTATCTACTACTCATAACGTTCTATTAAGTCTGCTGTTCTCCAGCGCTTTAGTCTTCGCTTGTCTGTCCCTTCATTGATCAGGTTCGCGGCCAGGTGGTTGGGATGCTGACTTAGCCTGTCCATGTATCTTTTGCAGTACTTTTTGATTTCTTCTTTTACTGGCACTATTTGTAAGTCCTGTCTTATTATTTCGTTCGTAACAAACCATGGGGCGGCCACTAGCATTCGCAACACTTTGGCCTGAAACCTTTCTAGGATATCGATGTTAGAGTTAGCGGCTGTACCCCACAACTGCAGGCCGTATGTCCAGACCGGTTTAAGCACGCACTTGTAGATGAGCAATTTATTTTCTAATGAAAGTTTTGAATTTCTTCCTAGTAACCAGTACATTTTGCTTAGTTTTATTCCTAGCTGCTTCCTTTTCTGCCATATATGTGTCCTCCAGTTCATGCGTCGGTCGAGGTGCATTCCCAGGTACTTAACTGATTCTGCCTGTGGTAGTTCCTTACCATTCATATTGACTGGTTGGCAGCTGTCTCTTTTTAGGGTGAATATAATTTGTACGGACTTTTGCTCATTCAGTCTGATTCTCCATCGTCTACACCAATGTTGAATCTTATCCAGATGCCGCTGTAGGTGCTTTGTTACTATTTTTGCATCTTTATCTGACGCCATTACGGCCGTATCGTCTGCAAAGGTTGCAGTTTTAGTATTTGGCGACAAAGGCAAGTCCGCGGTGTACAGTTGATACAAGGTTGGCCCCAAGATGCTGCCTTGCGGGACTCCACTATAGATCGGGTGCAGGTCAGTGTAAATATCTTGTTGTCTTACCTGGAAGTGTCTCTCGCTAATATAAGATTTTAGTACTTCGTAGATGTTATAAGGCATCTGTTTTTTGATTTTATAAAGAAGGCCCGTGTGCCAGACCTTATCAAAAGCTTGTGACACGTCCAGGAAGACTGCACAGCTATATTTTTTTTTCGTCGAAGTCATTATTTATTTGTCGCACCAACCTGTGGACTTGTTCTATAGTGGAGTGCCTCTCCCTAAAGCCGAATTGGTGCATTGGAATCAGTTGGTTTTTCTCGAGGTATGGTTTGATTCTCTTAAGAAGTAATTTTTCGAGGACCTTTGACATTACCGGTAATAAACTAATTGGTCTGTATGACCTCGCTTCCTCAGGATTTTTTCCTGGCTTGGGTAGTAGAATTATTTGAGCGACCTTCCATTGCGCTGGAAAGCAGGTCAGTCGCAACACGGCATTAAAAATAAACGTTACTTGCCTAATTGCCTCTTCCGGCAATTCTTTCAGTACCTTACCCGTAATGAGATCATAACCTGGTGCCTTTTTATCATTTAGATCCTTTTGTATGGTGTTTTTTACTTCTTTTGGCTCAATTTTTTTAATTGGCAGTTCCATTTGATGAGCAACTTCTAGGTAGCGTCGTATCTCTGGGTCATCTGCTTCGGGTGTTTCACTGGGGAAGGGTTCGAACACAGTTTTTAGGTGTTTGACGAAAATTTCGGTTTTATCCTCATTGCTTCTTGCCCATTTATTTTTGTCAGTTTTAAGCGGTGGGAAGTGTTGCTGTGGCTGTTTAATCTGCTTAGTAGCTTTCCATAGAGAGTAGTCTGTTACTTCAGTTCCCGAAAGTCCCTGCAGGTATTCTGCTATTGCCGTGTTTTTTTCTTCATCTATTAGTTTCTTTAATTGTTTTATGGCCTTATTTAGGTTGGCTT
The DNA here is from genome assembly GCA_947652605.1 of Elmis aenea. Taxonomy (NCBI): domain Eukaryota; kingdom Metazoa; phylum Arthropoda; class Insecta; order Coleoptera; family Elmidae; genus Elmis; species Elmis aenea. Next base: position 18,064,095 of record OX393577.1, read on the forward strand.
TGTCGTGTAAGGTGCGTGATAACTGCTTTCGTGACTTTATTATGGTTGACTTGCAACTTTTTACTGATTTTACGCGGTTCGGAAATCAAATCAAATCAAAATTGTTTTAAAAATCTCCAGTCAATCAAAGTGCGTGATTGCCTATTAAGAAAATTGCTTCATTTAAACAGTCGGTCTATTTCATCCGGATCAATAAAGAAAATTAGGCTGAATAGTTTTCCGTGGGCTAGCCCGAGATGTATTTATGAGTTGGAACACATTTATACATACATCTTATAAGTTGTATGTACAGTAGGCAACATACTTAATTAAGTGTCTGTCTGTATGAGTACTGTTCCGATTAGTGGTGGAGTGCTATATAGGGTGTCATTAGTGCGGGATCGGTCGATTGTGGCTACACGGTTTGAGACAGAAAGTTGATTTAAACGCTTTTCTTACAGTTTTTTCTTACGAACACGATAAAAATATTTTCAAATATACAGGGTGAGTCACCTCTCTGGAACTAATAGCAAATTTTATATTTCAAATACAACACCCCATTTTTTATTTATTATTTTTGACCGCCTTTATTTTAGTTTTGCATCAATATAAAATACTACAGGTTTTTATGCGGCCTTGTCACTAAAAAAAATATTTTTAAAATTTTTCAAGGTTTCAAGGCTTTATTTAAAAAATTCTCCTCAAGTTATTTTTCGAAGTACAAAGTTGTCATTTGGTAAGGACATGCAGAAAACATTGCTCTATTCAATGTCACTTGCTTACATTTTGGCACTTGTTTTGCAACTGCGCGGCCTACTTCGGTGCATACAAATGTAATTAAATGACTACTTTTTTTGAAAAGTATTGAATATTTTAACAACTACGGGGTTTAGACATAGGACACCCCTCATAAAAATTGAAGGGGAGAAAAAAGCTATCGAAAGTAAAATAAAACAAGGGTATTAACATTTGAAAAAAATGAGCTGTCGCTTTGAAGTTTGGTAAGTTTGGCATTTTTTTGTGAACACCCTGTCATAATTTTAAATTTTTTATTATTAAAATGTTGCTCCCTAATTGGACTAACATTATTGCTAAAACTTATTTCTTAACTTCAAAAAACGAGGTCGCTACGATTTTTTAAAGTTAATTAACCTTGCTTATGTGAGATTTTTCGGAAAAAAATTTATAAGTTGGCAACACTGGCTCAAAATCAAAAAATGAACAGACATTCATGTAGAGGTTAAAAATGACATCCAAAAACCTAAAAATATAAAGGGTGTTCATTTAAAAAATCGATGTTTTTGTTATAGTGCAAAAATGGGACACCCTGCATAGCTGAAAATAATTTTACGACGTAGATCTTTTCAAACCAATGATTTTATGTATTTAAGTTTTTTTCTACGGGCGCGCCCGGGCGGGGCGTTATGAAAGCCCGACGCACTAATGAAGGACCCTGTATAAAGGATGCGTTCTGAAAGAGCATTATTAATTAAACAAGTTTATATTAAATAAATATCAGCTATCTCATTTTTTTTCAAAATTTTGCATCACGCCTTTTAAGAAGTCTTCATGTTTTTTTTTCTTCTGTAATATTAATAAAATTTATTCACAAGATGCTTTAGCAACTGCAGCTAATGAAAATTATAACGACCCACGTTTTACGGGCGCCAACATCCCTCCAGTGTAAAATACGTTATTTTTAATTACACTTTTTTTGTAAGACCTGACACAAAATATTATAGAAATAAATATTTGCACGTCAGGTGAAATTAATTATCAGCAGAGAATATTATCGTGGGCGAAAATATCAAACGGTTTATCAAAATTCGCCACTAACTTTAATAATAACTAATGAAGTTAAATCTGATAGTTTTGACGATTGATATTGAAATCATATTCGGAGAATAAAATACGCATAACAACGATTATGATTCGAACATTTGTGTTTGTAAAAGGGATTTATTATTATTTGTCAATATAAGGGATTACTTTATGAAATTCCCTCGAAATAATAGCTTTTATTACAAAATAAATGGAGACCTTTAATTTTATAGTCACAAAGGATAGTTGGATAATACATCGAAGTGTGTTCTGCATAAAAGATCAAACGGAACAAGTCGAGATGAGTTATTTTGCTTTTATTCAGAACAATAAGCTGTTTTTGCTCATAAAAATAAAGTCTTTTGGACTGGAGCTATTAGTCTCCAGACGATATGGCGATATTCAGTGAAAAAGAAGATTATCTAACGTAGATAATGAATATTATGAACGTTATTAATATATTTTGGTAGAAGATAACTCTAACAGTACAGAAATAACAACTGTTTCACTTATAGAATTATATTCTTCTTGTCTCTTAAATAGTTATTTATGTATCAAGACCAAAACGTGTAACTTTTTCGGCCGCGTCTGGCATGGACGAAAAAGTACGTTTTGGCAGAGGTGCATATTAAATTTTTTGTGCGATCTAATTAAAATCAATTAAAATTTTTAGTATTTTTCGAAAATATAGGTTAGAAATTACGTGACATTCTGTCATTGACAGATGACGGCGTATCATATACAGTATTTATTAATTAATACATAGTATAATTGACAGCAATAGAACAGTACCTATTCAGTATCAACACGAAAATATTAGGTTATAAACTACCTGACAGTTAACAACCTAAAGACCTCTACGTCACTACCCTTAGCGGGGAAGCCATAATCTCAGAGAACTTATATTCAGACACGCACATGCGCTTTCCGTTCTGCTTAATGCAAATGATCTTTTTCGGACGTTGTAGCGGCCGAAAAAACTTTTTCGGCCGTTGCCAAGGATAGGGCCGGAAATATGCATTACTTTATGGTTGCTAACGCGTCCGTCAAACAACTGTTTCTAGTACGATCGCACAAGAAAACAGTTTTTACTTTGAACATATTTAATAGGTATACAATTTTAATAAATATTAACTGTGTTTCCTATTTTTAATCAATTTAGCTTGAGTCTCGGATAATTAACGATTTTAATACCGACATTGCTTTGATTTCTAACCAAATGATTCTTAAGACGTAACGCATGGATCTTAGGTAACAGATATACAAATAACTTTTTTCTTGTGTGGACTCGCGTTGAATTATATTTGGCGTTGCAGCTGTCATATTCAATCTAGAACTCCTACATTAATTTTTTGGTTTGTTACGTCTCCCGCAGGCACACATATGCAGCTTCTTTTATTCTTATAGCAACATAAGAGGAACAAATGCATATCTCATCCGATGACGTCACAGAAGGCAAATATTAAAATAATCGTAACGTGTGCTGTGACTGTAAAAAACGAGAATAACATTAAAACAATAAACTTAATTTATAACTTTCATAACGTCATCAAAACATATGTTATGATATGTAAACTTTACTATCGCTGTACTCTGCTTTGGTGGTTTAAATTTATTTTGTGTTGATAGTAGCGACTACAAAGTGAGCACATGTTGGTAGCAAGGTTTTGGATGACACTAATTTTAGTTTTTTTAATCCCACGTCACATATGTACCGCATTTATGTTTAAGTAGATGGCATAGCTTAAATATAAGTCAGCTTACTTTTATATTACTTTCAACTTTTTTTTTAAAACTGCCTTTTGCTTCTATGCCTACCAATTGCTCGAAATCAATTGCTTAAAGTACAAATTGCTCGAGTGTAAATTGCTCGAAATACAATTTGCTGGAAAAAAATCAAAGTTGTTAAGTTTGCTATACAGGGTGTGTAAAAATTGACGGAAGCGCTACACGTGGCGATGTTCTTCGTAAAATTCTAAGTCGAAAATCTTAATACGAAAATGTTGTACCATGCTTGCTGTGTCTGCAAGAGGTCCTAAAAGTTTTGACATTTAGTCCTTTAATAAGCGTTATTATTTAATACTTGCAAATGAAAAAGCTGCAATTTGTAATAAAAATAAATTTCGAATAGTATTTTTTCCTAGATATTGTGTTCTTCCTTTCAAAAATTGGTGTTGAAAATATGTAAATCACTGATTTGAAGGAAAATAATACATATGGCAACATTGTCATTAGCTGTCATCTCTGATTTTCTCGTAATTATTTCCAGTTTGTGTTTTACGATACCCAAAAGTTTGTAGCTGTTTACGAACTGAAGGCTTTCAGTTCGAACAAAAATTGTTAATACCTAAGTAAAAATTGCTGATAAAAAAATGTCCAAACGCAAATCAATGTATGCAATGTTGCCAATTTTTTTTTTCTTTTAATGGTTCCTGAGGCCATAGGAATCATGGTACAATATTTTTGTATCAAGATTTTCGACTTAGAACTTTACGAAGAACATCGCCACGTGTAGCGCTTCCGCCAATTTTTACACACCCTGTATATTCAATGAAAGTTTTTATATTTTTATAATTCATCCTATACAAATCATGCCATAGATTGTTTACGCAAGTCAAGAAATAACAAAAATAGATAAACCAAAGATGAAGATAAAATATCGTATGAAATAAAATAGATATACTTGACTTTAATACGATAAGTTCCAAGTATATTTTCCTTATAATCCATGGAAAGTATGTACCATGCAGTTCGACTGGAGGATTAAGGCATGGTTAATATTAGAATTTTTGCAGTTCGTGTGTTTCAAAATTGTAAATGGTGAGGAGCATTCCAAACACCCCGATTTTGTTAATCTGTATTATATTATCTGTATTGCGCTTTTATACTATAAAATACCTAACCCTTCTTTGTGTGGTTGCGATCGCGGCAGAAATACGCGGTACTTGGTAGTTTAGCACATGGTTTGTAAGATAAAAGTATAATAAAAACGTTTTGTTAAATTAAAACATACAGATGGTTATAAACAAAGTAGTGCATGTCCCCGGGGACCGATACCGTACGAACAGACAGTCAAGTAACGGTCCCCGGCGCCTCAGTCAAACGTGTTAAATAACCAAATTCGAGCATCTGATAATCGGGAAATTATTTTTTGAGCAATTTGTATTTCGAGCAACTGCTATTCGAGCAATTTGTATTTCGAGAAATTTGTATTTCGAGCAATTGCTATTCAAGCAATTCGTATTTCGAGCAATTCGTATTTCGAGCAATTCGTAATTGGAGCAATTTGTATTTCGAGCAATTGCTATTCAAGCAATTTGTATTTCGAGCAATTTGTATTTTGAGCGCTTGCTATTGGAGCAATTTGTATTTCGAGAAATTGATTTTCGAGCAATTGATTTTGAGCAATTCGTTTTCGAGCAATTGGATTCTACCATTTACTGGTTATCACTATCATCATAGAATGGTTATAGGACGGTTATTCTCTGTGAATGTTATAAGAAATATTTCAGGTGTTACAGAGTATGCTACTAAAAAAATAACTGATGCGAAAAGTGTGTCTGAGCCATATTCATTTCTAACAACGAAATGAAATTATAAAAATTACAAATACTGAAGTCAACGACTTCTCGACAATAAAAAAATAGAAAAGCGTAGACAGTGTCATTTTCAAACATACATTGGGCTATTATGATTAGCAGAAATTTACAAATCGAATGGAGAATTAACAAGAAGCTTGTGGAATAAAGAAACTTGCTGGAACATTTTCCATGCCACAATATCTGTCGATAAATCTTGTACTATATCTTGCGTAATACGATTTGATAATTATTCTATGTCAAGAAAAACGAAGCACACATAAGCTTATGGTTGTAAAAGGAATATGGGAAAAGTGGGTGGAAGTTCTATCAGAATTGTATTAGCATGATGAAAATGTAACCCTAGACGAGCAGTTCGTTGGATTTCGCTGCCGATGTCTTTTCAAATAGCATATTCCGAATAAGCTATTAGAATATTAAATAAAATTACGGACCTTGTATGACAGTCCTAGAATCTCAAATTTATACTGGTAAAGAATAAGGAGCGCAACTAGATAAAATGGTCGTGCAACTCACGACTAAACATCAGGATCTTCGTAGCATTGGTTGGTAAATTCTGTTTATCGAAAAATGTTAAAAAGACAAATAGGTTGTGTTCTAAATATAATAATCACATTTGCAAGTTACATGTAACTTACGTTTGTAGGAATTGTAAACAAAACTGATAAGGTAATAGTATATTTTACAACGAGATGAAAGTCCAGTTTTTTTCGTGAGGTGAGATTTGTTCACGAGCCACAAAGCAGCGAGTGCGAAAATCTCATGAACGAAAAAAACTGATTTTATCTCTAGTCGTAAATGCAATTTTTTCTACAAATGTAAAATTATATTATAGAACGTACGTTAATGTAAACGAACCAAATAACAATAATTATTATGTATAAAGTTTTATTTAATCATTTCATTTCCAAAGCGACACCACAACACTGACATTGACATAAATAAAATTATAACCTGCAAACGAAATATATTTAATATTAATTTTTATACCATTCTTAGGCTTTTATATAGAATGCTACATTAAAATTAAATTATTTGATTGTAATATTAACGCAATTTTAATTAATTATGAGTTTAAGCTTAAAAAAAATCGTCAATTTTACAATTTGATATTAACATTGACATTATTTTCGCCACTAGAGACGAAAGTAAAACTTTCATGTAGAGTAGGCAGTGAGAAAATGACAACTTTCATATACATGAGTTGAAAAAAGTATATTTTTTAATTAGGAGCTGTATTTTTATTTGACTTTTATTTTGTGTTATTCTTTTTATCAACAATTTTAAGCTTATTAATAAAGTAATAAATCTGTTATAAAGCAATATTTTTGTTATATTATATCGGGTCGTACGGACCGAACGGAACACGCGCACAGCAATACGAACAAAACAGATGGGTAAAGAATAAAACAAATAAGCTTTTATAATGTAAGATTTTTTGGTTTATGTAAATCTTTTGTTTTTTAAAAAAAGTTTGGACTCCAAATTCACCCTCACAACTCGTTACATTTTCATTAGCAGATAGAGGTGCAAAAAATAATTAATAATAAATTTCGTTTTAAAAGCTTCACTTTTCTCAACACAAAAACTCGTAATTTATCGAGACTTCAAGTGGTTTTCAAACTTCAAACACAGTTAATAATTTACAGGCGCCGAACAATTTTGCATTCAAAAATCGAAACCATACGAACGCTTTAATCTTGCTTCGGAATCTACCGTAATTATTTTATTGGAAACATCTCCAGCAATCGGGGGGCATAATTGAATGAGAGCTTTCGAGCGTGCTATGGTCGACTAAGTGATGGGACATGTTCAGCCCAACCTTTCAATGAACGTAGCTCATTCACTTGAGAACGAACCTGATCACGTCTAGGCTTAAATTATCGACTCGCTTGTAACCTGACAATATACCGGTAAATTTTAAATAAATTTGATCTGTTTCTGCGTAGCTAAAAGTAAACTCATCTAATTAATTGCGCAGTTGTTAACGAGGGCTGGCTCAGCGTAATTGTTGTCTCGAGTAAACGAAATAAATTTGATTACGGTTTAATTTCATTAGTAATTGAAAAATTGTGTATTCAAAAACATAGTAACAAAAATAATAAAAATATATACCGGGTGATTCAGTTTGACTGTAGCACACCTATAACTTTTTAAGTATTAAAAATAACCCCAACAAACATTATATTTTTGAAAACGACGACAAATTCTCTATTAATTGATGCGCATTTGTTGCCTCTACGATGACGTATTTCAAATCCGCGATAGGCAACTGTTTTTTTTTTTTAATTACATAGTATACATTTTTTCGTTGAATCGGATAGAGAATTTAATTCTAAATCCGACCATGTATTAAAAAAGTATGCATACATAAGAAAATTTTCGAGAAAAATCAGTTCAAAGTTTATTCAAATCATAGCAAACAGTCTATTTAACATAACAAAAAACGATCAAATCTTAAAAATTATATTATAACTATCAATGGAAATTTTGAAGTGGCGGTCACTTTGAATACATTAAAGTCTAATTTTTTACGACGTTTATTATTTGTTTCTATTTTTATTAAAAATGATTTTTTAACACATGTCCATGAATAGTTATAGTATAATTTTTAAGATTTGATCGTTTTTTGTTATGTTAAATAGACTGTTTGCTATGATTTGAATAAAATTTGGCCTGATTTTTCTCGAATATTTTCTTATGTACCTATGCATACTTTTTTAATACATGGTCGGATTGAGAATTAAATTCTCTATCCGAATCAACAAAAATGTATACTATGTATTTAAAAAAAACAGTTGCCTATCGCGGATTTGACAAACGTCATCGTAGAGGTAACAAATGCACATCAATTAAAAAGTTTTAGGGATGCGACAGTCAAACTGAATCACCCGGTATACATGAATGTAGTTCTCGCAGAACGCAACTATCGTAGCAACCAACTAATTCCCTAGCAACCGATTCATAGCAGCCTTCTTAACGAAAACTTAAAAATCAAATTTACCAAGTATTTGAATTAGAAACAAAAATTAAACGTCAATATACAGGGTGTCCCAGATTACATTTCCAGCATGGGGATCTCGCTTATTATAAGAGATACAGGTTTGTTTAAATTAGATGAATTATTCCTTAGTATGAGAGGAGCCACAATCAAGTTTTAAAAGTACAAAATTCGTCGTGCTTCAGATGTTATAGCAAAAAATATGAAAATGTTGAATTTCTTTTTTCTCTCATAACTTTTTTGTCTTAATCAATAGAATAATTTTATTTGTACTTTCTTAAGGTACTTTTTCATGGAGAATGTAACTGTCATTTTAGATTTTTTTTAACACCTACCATTTTCGAGATATTACCCCTAATTTCATTGTTCCTTATGGGCCGCGAAGTTGGCTATGGAATATTTAAATGTGCTTTTTTTTATCTCGTTTAAATAAGATATTACTTGCTATACTTATTTTAATATAAACAAGTCACAAAATGAAAAAAAAACGTATTTTACCCATCACTTATCAAACTATCTATGAAAATAAAAACAAAAAACAACTAATTAAATGTCAAATGAGAGTTACTATTTGTCTGCGGTATCATTTATTAGAATTTTATAGTATTGTTGTGTAATTCGATAGTAGGTGTAGGTACACTAATTTTTACATCTATGTGCTTGACTGTATGTTTTTTGTATATCTTTAATTTTCAGGGTGTGTTTATGTTTATACTGTTGTTTTTTTAAGATAACTACTTTAATATATATAGGTAAAGGCCATTTCAAATATTAGTTATAAATCAACATACCTTAAAATGTTGATTATCTTATTCTTATCCAAATTTTTAAATAGTTTCTTTTCACATGAATTAAGTATATTGGGATTTTTCTCATCAAATATGCAAGCATATTCAATTTTAGGACACTTAACTACACTTATAGCAGAAGTAGTAGTTCTCTAATGTATTTGTTTTTTTTTTTTGTTTAAAAGGAATTCGTCCTTCCATGCCTTTTAATTGACGTAGCTACTTACGTTTGTAACATCCTTCATATTTTTTGGTTCTAAAATCATTTCCTGTAAGATATGCTTGGTTTAAATAAATTTGGATTGCAAATACCTAAATAAACTGACAAAAGAGAATAAGATTTCGGGGTTTTACAATTTGATTTATGTACATTTTTCAAACTAAAGGATGTACGACACGGGGCATAATTATGCACATAATTTTGTGTAGAATTCATCGTTTAAAAATAATGTTCATAGTTAAAAGCACTTTAGTTTTACGTCCAAATTATCGCACCTTAAATTGAAAATCTTAGATAAAGTAGCTATTAACTTAAACGATGGTTTGCTCGTGTTTAACAGGTTTATTATTATTATTTATTAAATCGTCCTACATGTTTCGCTGACTGAGTTTTATCAGCATCCTCAGGGAAGTTTCAATGATGATGGAAAATATTGATAATGTTGAAATGTTGATAAAGTTGAAATTGATACCAAATGTTGAAATAATAATAATGATTTGATAATTATATTATTAAAAAAGATTAGCACCAAAAAAGGAATAAAACATTTTAAAAACTACATTTATTTAAAACAACCATAATTTTGAGACACAACACGTTAAATGTTTTTCTTGTAAATAAATAGAAAATCAATCAGTTGAATCAGTTGTCGCCGCGTAAACGTCAAAATGAATTACACCCGTCAATAATATTCCATAATATTCTACCCAATATAAACATAAACAAACCATGGTAACCACCAAAATGAATCGTTTTATATTGGAATATTAATTTAATCGTTGCTGTCCACTTCTATTATTTTTTACTCAAAAACTGTAGGTTTTACGAAAAAAGTTAAAAAATAAGAAAGTTTCTAAATAAATAAGGCTTTTAAAAAATATTTTTAAATTGCAAAATTTTAAACCAAAAAAAAAGTTCTGTTTAAAAAAAAAACACGGATCGCACTTTTCAGCCCCCTGTGAAGGTGGGAGATGATTGAAAATATTACTATAAGAAACCTTTCAATAAGCATAACACATCTACCAAATATCATTCTCCTACATTTATCCAAATTTGAGAAATAAAATAAAAACCCAATTTTACCCTTTAGGGGGGTGTAACTCCGAAAGCAGACGGCTAAGGAAAACATTTTATATAAAAGTCCCCCTTATTTTTCGATAAGGAATCACCTCCTGAATTTTTTCGCATTTTTTACGAAACACCCTGTATATCAAGAAACAGGAGAAACCAAAGTTATTAGTAACTATTAACTTTGAAGTCATGCTAATAAACGTCGTTTTGACAATTAGAATTGTAAATATTGGTAATAAAAAATTATAAAAACTCACCGTCTGTGCGTACGAATTTCGGATTCAAGTGAAGTGTTACTGTCTTACCTGGAACAAAAAATAAAATCTATTAATTAAAACAGTAAATTTGTTAAAGCTAACGAAACAATAAAATATAAAATGATTTGTTGAAATTTGCAAACTGTATGGATCACAAGTATGGACAGTTAACAAAATCATGAGTAAGAATAATGGCAACAGAAATGATGTTCTGGAGGCGGTCTTGCAGAGCGACCCTATTGACCGAGTGAAAAATGAAGATATTAAACGAAGTATAGAATAGGAACCTCAAAACTGGACACCGTGAAGAGAAGAGATGTGGTCTGATATGGATATGTGAACAGAATGAACGACGAGAGATGACCGAAAACAAGTACCTATGGGAATATAAACACCCCAACGACTAAACAGCGGAAGACCTAGATGCAGCTGGAACCTAAATGTGAAAGACGTCATGGTAGGAAGAAACCTTAAAGAAAAGGTTTACAACAGGGAGGAACGGAGATAGTGATGCGGCAAACGGCGTACGCTGTAAACAAACCGCCAATATTTATATTAATGAATTGATGGAAGCAAAATTGAAACATCTTTTTTTTGCTTTGAATATAAAAATCGTAACTTATTTTATTATACATGTCAAATAAACTAGTTTATCATATTAGTTATTGTGCACTTAATAAAACGATATAACAGTCAGGGTCTATCAGAGAAAACACAAGACCCGGGGTAGTGTGACTTAAAAAAAGGGTCCTCGCTTTCTTGAATTGTTTTAAAATCCGTCCCGGTTCAAACTGATAACTCCCGCTTCTTTGAAATTCCTACGATTTTTTTACAGATCAAGTTAAACATTGTGAGACCCCTAAATTTGTAAGAGGAACACTTAAATTGTGAGGCCCGGGGTATCTGCCACATTAGATAGCATTAGTTTTTGTTTTATTGACTTATTACTTGAAAAAATTACTTATTTTAAGAAACATTTGAGCATATACCGATTCACATGATGAATTTTCAAAGACAAATGTGTCAGTGCTACCGGATAAGAGACATTTGTTTTGTTTGCAAAAATCAGTACCGTTCATGGCCCAAGAGTTAAAAGCATTTTGTTGACACAAGTTATTGTATTAATGTTTTTGGTACTACTTATCATTAAAACGAGAAAAATGAAAAGGTAATTACTGTAGATAAATTAGAACTGTAGTTATTAATAACAGTTGATATGCTATAAAAAATACTAATCTTAGAATTATTTATAGTTCTTTGCAGAATTGTGTATCGTAACAAAAAGGGTTTATAAAGAAAGTAAAATGTGACAGTTTTAACGTCCATATTCGAACAAAAAATACGTTTCCAAGGGTTTCTCGTATTTATTAGATTTGCTTCTTTTATTTATATTCTCGGACGCTATCCAGCTCTGCTTGGAAATTCACGATTTGCAGTTTAAAACACAAAAAAACTTGGAGCCACCCCATATCCGCTAACTCAACTCAAGATATATTGTTTGAATAAAAAATGAACATGATGCATTATACAGTCAGACTGGGGTTGAAGTAGGGATATTTCGTGAAATATTGAAAGATTATGCGAAACGTTAAGATTTAAACAGCGCACTATAACCAGTTAAAGTTCTTAAAACTATAAAGTTCTCATGAAGTTTTCAATAGACGAAGGAAATTATGTTGTAGATATGTGGCAATGGTAATGCTATGTAACGCGTGCATCTTTCGACGTATTAAAATGACTGACGATCACCTTACAAAATATTTATGTTATTTATGTTTTTTAACGCACACAGAATCTCTTAAAACTGTAATTAAAATTTTTAGTGCTTAGAAAGACGCTTAAATTTAAAATTAAAATACAAATAGCACATTTAAGATAGTGATGTAAATAAGTACATAAACATAAAAACATTAAAAAAAAAGGTAATGTCTTACTTATAATTTAGTGTAATTGCATGTAAAAAGTTTAGTTCAAGGTAAAAAATGATTTCTCATTGTTAAATTTGCAGCTGATGACCAAATAATATGTGCAGGAAATAGAGACGACATCGATTATATGTTAGGAAATTTCGCCTTTAGATAGAGTAAAAAAACAATTTTCTGTACATAAAATACAGGGTGCGCCATTAGTGCAATAAAGTCCATTATTGCCCTTAATGTCAACTTAATAAAAAAAAGTTTTTAATGAAACTTATAGTATTTCTACACGTGCATGTTTTAAAATTAGTTTCAAGTATACAGGGTGTTTCATAAAAGTGGGGCGTCACTAAAGGTATTTTTTTTAAATTGAACACCCAGTATATTTTTGCATAATCGAATTCAGCAAGAAAATCTCCATATGACAGTATTTTGTTTTTGTCATTTTTTTGCGACGTTGCCAATTTATCTTAAAAAATCTTTGAATTTCCAGAAAAACAGGGTACAATACTTGTCAAGAGCAAATTTTCGAAAATTAAAAAAGATCAAAAATCTGTTTACGACAATAAATTCCTCTCGAAAAAAGAAATCGAGACTACGTACTTAGTTTTTTTCTATCTCTGATAATAACCGAGATACCCCCCCTGTATAGGCATCGAAAATACGCCACCCTGAACATAGACCGCATCAATCAATTCTTTTTTTGGAAAATTCCTATTAAATATGTTATACTCATTTATTTATGTTTTAACAATTGACAGCAATTAACTCTGACATTTGTTACTACAGAAATTATTGTTTCTATTGTCAAAGTCGGGGCCTACTCCGAGAAAACTAGGAAATTCCTACACAACGCTTATAAGAATAAGTAAAATGTAAATATCTCAGAAAATATTCATTTTAGGTATAGGTAAGTATTAAGAAAAGTTGAAGAAAAACAAAAATGCAACAAAATGACGTAATAATATACAGGGTGTTCCATTTGAAAAAATAAAGTTATTGATGTTTGAAAATTGGGAAGTTGGCACATCTATAAGAAACACCCTGTATAATATAAATTAATTTTGATGTATTTAGACTGTGACTACACCTTTTGACTTTGTATGTACAAAATATCATATGCCAATTATTATTCATAAGGTTGTGCTCTTGACAAGTATTGTACCCTGTTTTTCTGGAAATTCAAAGATATTTTAAGATAAATTGGCAACGTCGCAAAAAAATGAAAAAAACAAAATACTGTCATATGGAGATTTTCTTGCTGAATTCGATTATGCAAAAATATACTGGGTGTTCAATTTAAAAAAAATACCTTTAGTGACGCCCCACTTTTATGAAACACCCTGTATACTTGAAACTAATTTTAAAACATGCACGTCTAGAAATACTATAAGTTTCATAAAAAACTTTTTTTTATTAAGTTGACATTCAGGGCAATAATGGACTTTATCGCACTAATGGCGCACCCTGTATATACAAAAGTGATAAATAAAGAACAATTTTACTAAATTTCTTAATGCTAAAAGGACTTATGGTTCACCCTTCGCTCTTAAAAAACTTGCATTAATAACTACAATTGGAGAAAGAAATGTCGTAGTATGGGTTTGCCCATGGAAAATGATAGGTTATTTACACTCTAATTTGTCGATCATCAAATAATATTAGCCGAAGACAAAGACGATATCGATTATATGCTCAGAAAACCAAACGATGAACACAACAAATGGGGACTAACGATAAATACTATTAAAAAAGAATACATCGTTGTAGGTGGTCCAAGTCAATATTTACTCCTCGACAATAACACGATTTCAAATGTTAACAAGTACAAATACCTGGGCATTGAAATAATGGACAGCGCAAAAAGCAACCAGGAAATAAGAAACCGAATAGGACAAGGAAAAGCCATAATTAGAGAACTTGCGTGGCCTATTGTGGGACCGAAAAAGAAATAAAAATACGAGAGTTAAAAGGTGCAAAACAATAGTCGAAAGTGTCAGTAAATACGAATAAGATTTGTGTGAAACATATCAGTCGGTGAAGTCAAGGATCAAGGCGATGGAGATGGACTACTGGAGACGATGCTGTGAATATACAACAACAGAGACGAAGAGAAACCAAGGTATACAAGAGGAAATGGGTGTAGATGTGGACTATATAAAGACTAAGATGGTATGGGCACATACAAAGAACGAATGAAGACAGATGGTCCAAAAAAAATATGGAAATGGGTGCCTCCGTATACACGAAAAGCCAACTTCCCGACTGTCAACTTCCCTACCGCCAACCTCCCGACAGTCAAACTTCCCGAGAGCCAACGACCCGAAAAAGTTAGCTGTGTTATTTTACTGATTTTGTCATTGGAAGAACATATTAGAGCTGCATACTTTACAGGGTTCTCGTTTTTCGAAGGCCACTATGGGGATCTCTTAAACGGTAAGAGTTACGACTTCGGTTAAATTAAGGCAAAGTTGTATATTCAGGTGCTTAATAATTTGATGCAAACAGAACTTATCTAGCTTTTTTAGTTTTTGATATAAAGAGGAAAATGTAAAAAAGTGGATTTTAGTTTTTAGCCCGTAACTTTTTCATTTGATGTCGAATTTCATTTTTGTGAAAACTTTTTCATGGCCACTTTTTGCAAGGAATCAAAATCCCCAATTATATTTTCCATACGTCGTTTCACTTTTTCTAAACCAACATCAGGTCAATTTTTTCTTATGGACGCTATATCTGATTTAAACGCCACTTTCTAGAGCATTTTATTCTGAATTCGACAATGTATAACACTTGGCACTTTTTTGAAACAATTTTTAAAAATGGCAAAAATAAATATTTTATTTTGAAAAATTCCTAATCGGCATGGTAAATCTTTGTCCCTGTTTCCTTGGAAGCAGGTAAGTAAACCGCATGAAATTACTATTAAAGGGATTTAATTAAAGATTTAACCCAAAACGAAAATAGGTAGGTATTTATTTATTTATTGAAGGGAAAAACAGCTATGTCACCCAACCAAGAACTAACTTAACGCATTGATTACATCTTCAACCATCCCGATTATAAATTTTTCAAAAACAAATATTTATTTTAACTATTTTTAACAACCATTGTTTCAAAAAAGTGCCAAGTGTTATACATTGTCGAATTCAGAATAAAATGCTCTACAAATTGTCGTTAAAATCAGATATAGCGTCCATAAGAAAAAATTAACCTGATGTTGGTTTAAAAAACGCGAAACGTCGCATGGAAAATATAATTGGGATTTTGATTCCACTTTTTTACTTTTTCCTCTTTATCTCAAAAACTAAAAAAGCTAGATAAGTTCTGTTTGCGTCAAATTATTAAGCACGTGAATATACAACTTTGCCCTAATTTAACCGGTCGTAACTCTTACCGTTTACGAGATCCCCATAGTGATCCTCGAAAAACGAGAACTCTGTATACAAAATAAAAATTTAAAACTGAATTTTATACATTTTTTTTATTAAAAGATCGATTATTACGATCATAAACAACAGTCAAAATTCTAGTTTCTCGATCGTTTGCCGCCTTATTGCGCTTTGAGTTCACCGCGAAGTATACATTCCACTTGATTTTCTACTTGCTATTGTTCTTTCTAAAATTCTTCGATCATTCTGCAAACGCCAATGTGTGCTAGCCCAACAACATTTTCCCATTTCCCATGCCAAGCTTCAATGTTATTACTAGTAAGTAGGTTATAATCCTAACACTGACCTTCTCTTCTTATATTATTAACTGTTTAAGGAAGAAAACATCAGACAATGTTTTTATAATAAATAAAATATTTATTATTTCGTACATTATCAACTTCATATTAGTTTTGCGAGATTTTGACTGTAGGGATGTTGGATTTAGGGAAGTTTATCTGTCGGGAAGTTGGTTTCGGGAAGTTTGACTCGGTAAGTTAGTCCTTCAGATAGTTGGCCGTCAGAAAGTTGACCGTCGGGATGTTGGCTGTCTGGAATTCGTCTGCACCCCTCTAACTAAAGAATGCAATGGCTGCAAGAGGCTTAAGTGAACATGCATACAGGGTATTTTATAATTGAATGCTGATCCTTAGGGGTATTATTCGTTGGATGATTGTAAGAAAAATAGTTCATATCAATGTAGGTCCGCAACCGCCGTATTTTTGAGATACAGGGTGTTAACAGTTTACTCGAAAACCGTTCGTCGGACAAAAAAAGTCAAAAGGCCATTTTTACTGAGAGATAAAGTTTTTTTTTTTTATTATTTAAAATTTGCAATGCACCTAATCCAATAGATTAATAAACATTTTAACTTTAACCTAATTTACTACGTTTGTGTTTGAGTCTGGATGTCGCCAATGGTCCATCCTAGTCACTATTACAATCTACACTACACTACCGTGGCTACATAGCACTGTACTCTGCTTTTGTACACTTTAAGTCTACACAAGTTCAAACGGTTTAAGCTAATGAAAGTAAGTTCCAACATGTGACTTTCACATTAAGAAAAGAACCATGCCCCAGTGTTAGTTTAAATGGAAAACTACTTCCCCAAACAGAAACTGCTAGGCATGCACTTGGATCGGCGCTTAACGTGGAAACACCATATTTTTATGAAGAGGAAGCAGTTAGGATTAAAATTTAAAAAGCTTCAGTGGCTAATCGGCAGAAAGTCAAAACTCTCGTTGGACAATGAACTAATTATTTACAAAACCTATGGTCTGCAGTTGTGGGGGACCGCGAGTGCTTCTAATATAGAAATCCTGCAAAGATTCCAATCTAAAACACTAAAAATAATAACAACGCAGCTTGGTTTCTGACAAATGAAACTACACAAGGACCTAAACATCCCTCCGGTATTACAAGAAGTCAAGGCCATAAGCACCAAGTACCTCAGGCGACTGGAACAGTATCCCAACCCATTTGCCGTCAGCCTATTAGACAATATAGCCAAACCACACATCGGTTGAAGCGATACACTCCATTATGGGGGTCATACACGTTCCGGTATACCTGTCAGGTTTGCCTGAAGAATAAAAAATGTTCAGGTTTACCTAAACAGTTTTGGTAACATTGCCTGTGCAGTTATGTAACACACACGCTCCGGTATTCCTGCAAGCAGGCAAACCTGACAGGTATACCGGAACGTGTATGACCCCCATTAGAAATAAGCTACAGATAAGACTAGACTTTATTTCTAACATTAATCATATTATTTTATTATTTGTTAGGACTTTAATGTAAGTTTGCTAACCACTCGTTTGCATTGCAGCAAGTCCCGCTGCCAAAATTTGAAATATTTAATGAACCGATTAGTGCTCTAGGGCTGATCTCGAGAAGAAAGGAGTAAAAAAAAATTAATCATCACAAAATTTAGCAACTTTGCCAAATGTAGACCTATGCTCCATCTTTTACAATAGGCGTGATCTCCAAGTGGCAACTAGAATTTCAATTAATCTTTATAAATCGAGACACAATACCACACCAATGCCCTAATATGAAGGAACTCATTTAAAATACTTCTGTCTCGGAAAAAAGTCAACAAGAAAAACAGTTTTGGGAACTGATCGTTTACTTCAAGTGTAGATAAAAACTAGGGACTCACCCGAAACGGCACGACTGTTGAACGTCCATAAATTTTTAAATCAATCTCCGACATTCTACTTCCTTAAAAGGATTTTTTAAATGAGGTGTAACTGATCCGCATGCTCCATTGATTCCATAAAACCAAGAAACGTTATTTAGGTCACACGAGTTTTGCTTTGTTTATTTAATATCTTCCAAATAAAAATAAAAAAAAACATTTATAAATGTCCATTTGTGTCGTTCAGAGAAATAGTGCCATCGGAAAATGTACTGCACGAAAATGGTTTTCTGGTTTCAAAGAAAGATCCAAGGAAGACAATTTGGAAACATAATTTAATTTTTAATTAAACAAATGAAATTACATCAAATTTGAAATGCTGTATTTTTTCTATACTTGAATGCCTACTTTTCTGTTAAATTAATAAGACATACAAATGTTTGCAATCATTTAAAATTATTTACCGCTTCATTTACTGTTCCTAATGCCTCCAACTTAAAAACGCCGTAAAATAAGTACTCGCAAACCGCCATAACTGATGCACTCATGAAGTTTTGAATTGCTTATTGTTAGTGTTACGTTTATTTCAAAAGATTTGTGTTTCTTAGAAATATAACCGTATAGGTTACCGTTTACAAACAGCTTTAATAAAATGATTGAATTTACGAGCGCGCTACAGTCATATCCCTTATATTACGGCACAGTTATGATATATGAAGATACGTTTAGTGCAAAGTGTAAATGTTTTATTTATTATTTGCTTGGATATACCAACATCCAATTTGTACAGCGGCGGTTACGAATAATAAAACCGCATGATTATAGCACTTACTTTGTAAACACACATCGCAGTATAAAATTTATCTGAAAGAATTAGATTTAACAGCAACGATACTTTTTTTTATCATCAGTACTAATTTATGTACTGTGCTCATGTCTACATATTCTAAGCCAATTTATCCAAATTTTTAAATAGTTATTCAGCTTTCAAACTCCTATGCTTGTTTTAATGTAAATTCATGGAAGAGAAAAACAATTTTGAAATCCTATCTTATACTATTTAAAACAAAACCGTAATTTTTCAGCTACATTTTGTAAATATAACTTATTTACCGGTAACCTAAAAAATGTAATGAACCCTAAACTCAGCTACAACTCAAGCAGGGATTACTTAAATTCTGGAAATCAGCTACATGTCAAGATCGAGTTTCCGGTCGCAAGCCATATTTTGTACAGCAATAGCACAAGGAAACCCTCAAAGTGGTCGGGAGGGTTTGATCAAAATTCAAACACACCACCAAACCACGCACTATACTGAATGCAGAGAGAACTATAAATGAATTAATTTGTTAACTGAATTATGATTTCGGCGCCCACGCATAGTTCATTTAGAATTTCGATTCATAGCCCGTATATTTATAGACAGCTAATTCATGTTTGAAGTTGCTAACTAATTCCAGTAAACGAGTAATTTTAGAAATACCTTAAGAACCAATAAAAATGATGTATATAATACCTTAACCACTTATTTAATATAACTGTAATTACATGGTCCTCTATGAACCAACATAGGTTTGAATTATTGAAATGATACATATACAGTGTGGACCAAATTTGAATGTTTTACGGGGTATCTCGGTTACCGTAATAGATAGCAAAAATCTGATTTTGGTCTCTTGGGCTATTTTTTTGAGAAAATAACGCCTATGCAATCAGATTTTTTCTATCGGATTCCATTTGGGCACTACAGACGAAAATTGAAGTTTCGTCATTTTTGAAAATTTGCTGTACTTCTTTATTTATTATATTACAACAACTTGTTGTAAAGGTTTTTTATACAGATTTTTATGCCTAATTTAAAAACAAAAGTAATTTTGTCTTAGCCACCTTGACTTTCGAGATATGGAGTAAATTTACATTTTTTTAAATAGAAACCCTAGTTGGCCATGAGTTTATGTGAAACAGTATTTTTTAGCTTTTCAAAAATATATAGTTTTATATATTTGTTGCAAAATTTAGCAAAGATATGGCCAATTTTGTAAAAACTCGATCATCAAAGTTAGCCATGATTTCGTAAACAAGTGATGTTTGCAATTATTAAACAACTAAACGTCATTTCGAAGTAATTTTTTTAACTTTTAAGCAAATCCGTGTATTATTTTGTATTTTATAACTGTTTATTGTGGTATTGTGAACATGGCTAAATTTGAACTCTGTGAAAAAATTAATATGTTGGAATATTACTTTGTAAGTGATAAAAACGTAGCGGCTGCTGCAGAATTTACTTGGCAATGACGTTTAGTTGTTTAATAATAGCAAACATCACTTGTTTACGAAATCATGGCGAACTTTGATGATCGAATTTTTACACAACTGGCCATATCTTGGTTATTTTTTCCAAAAAATATATAAAACTATATATTTTTGAAAAGCTAAATAAATACTCTTTCACATAAAGTCATGGCCAACTAGGGTTTTCATTTAAAAAAATGTAAGGTTACTCCATGTCTCGAAAGTCAAGGTAGCTATGGAAAAATTACTTTTGTTTTTAAATTAAGCATAAAAATCTGTATAAAAAACCTTTACAACAAGTTGTTGTAATATAATAAATAAAGAAGTTACAGCAAATTTTCAAAAATGATGAAATTTCATTTTTCGTCTGTAGTGCCAAAATGGAATCAGATAGAAAAAATCTAATTGCATAGGCGTTATTTTCTCAAAAAAATACCCCAAGAGACCGAAATCAGATTTTCGCTATCTATTACGGTAACCGAGATACCCCGTAAAACATTCGAATTTGGTCCACCCTGTACAAAAAGTAACGTAACGGATCAATGTTATTATCGTCTTATGATAACTTTACAAAAAAAAGTTTTAAATAAAAGTTATTTATGGTCATTTGCTACATAACCTTAAATTGTTTTTAACTATACACAGTGTTTTGTTTTTGCGAACCAATTCGTCACTTTGTTTTTTTAATAGAACAACCAGTATATATAAATTTTAAATGTGAAATTGAATTCTCTTTCAAAAATATATAGGTTTTTTGTATCTAAAATCAGTCGTTTTTGAGATATTTTAGGTTTTAAAAAGATATTGACAGAAACAGAGGTCTAAAGAAATAATTATATTTCACAACTTGGCTATGTCAAAACAAATTTCTTTGAAACTTTGTAGGACAATAAAGTCGTAGTGATTTTTAAGTAGTAAAAATTTTAAAAGTATATACAGGGTGTTCCTTATGCCCGGTCCATTTAGTCAAACTTCAAACACGAATAAGTCAGTTTCTGTAAATGGAACAGCCTATACAGGGTGTCCCAGATTAGATTTCCAGGATAGGGATCTGGCTTATTATGAGAGATACAGGTTTGTTTAAATTAGATGAATTTTTCCTTAGGATGAGGAGCCACAATCAATTTTTAAAAGTACGAAATTTCTCGTACAACAACAAATTTAAAAACCTTGGTAACTTGTACCACATGAGTTGAAGAAGGTTTACACCTTGTTTTTTTTTTTGTTTTCACAGCCTACTATGATTTTCTTAAAAAAAAACAACTAATAAACCTTGCGTATTATTGAAAATTAATACATCAACTTTTATATATTTGGAATGAGAAAAAAATAAGGAATTTAAATACGTCATAGCCAACTATCGCTTCCATTTAAAAAAAGGTACGTTTGTGTCATGACTTATTTTAAAAATGATCTCTATAACTTTTTTCGCTATTTACAACAATAACGGTGATATGACACAGTATTAATATGACCAAAAAAAAACTTTTTATTCAATAACTCAAAAGCAGGAAATGATAAAATATTTTTGAAAACGGTTCTAAGTTTTTCTCAAAAACCTGCACAGTTTTGGGAATTTAACCGAATCTCTATCTTAAATATTAAACTGAAGACAGACGTTTCACTGTGAATGTAATTGCAGCTAAGGAATAGAACTCAAAGCAGTGCAGAAAATCATTGAAAGCTTAGACTATGAAAAAGTTTGTGCTCGTTGGGTTCCACGTTTGTTGATAGAAGGCCACAAAGTTTAGAGAAAAACCATAACTCAAAACCTTCTTCAGAGATATCGAAATGAAGAAGGCGAGCATTTGATAAGAATTGTGACAGGCGATGAAAGCTGGTTTCATTATTATGAACCTGAACCAAAACGGCAGGGTATGAAATGGCACCACTTGAAATATCTGACCAAGAAGAAAGCAAAGACAGTGCAATCTGCTAGGAAAGTTATGGACACTATTCTGGGGAGCAGAGAAGTACATTCTGGTTGAATATCTTGATCCTAAACAAACCATAAATGCTGCTTGTTATCTAAAGACACTTAGGGAGCTCCATCGTGCATTGCGCGATAAACGTTTTGGAAAGAAAATTATAATGCAACATGATAACACGCAGCCTCACGCTGCTTGTATGATCACGGAGGTAATTGAGAGAATGAGTTGGGAAATTCTTCCGCTCCTTGCCTACAGTCCCGAGTCCCGACTTAGCACGCTCTGACTACCATCCTTACAATTCTGTGAAGGAACAGATGCGAGACCAACACTACGAGATGGTGGAGGATGTCCATAAAACGTTCGTCTGTGTCTTCGGGCAGCTGGAACGAAGTTCCATCGTAAGGGAATTATTAAGCTTGTAAAACGATGGGAAAAACGTGTGCAGAAAAATAGAGACTATGTTGAAAAGTGAAGAAAAGTTTATAGATTAAGATTTTGTACTTATTTTTCCTACATTAGTAAATTCCGGTTTGTAAAAAATTGCTGCTCATTAGTTTCAGTTTCGTCATGGATAATTCGCTTGTTACAAAAGTGTGGACTTAAACTTGGCAAAGCTGTTGAATTTTATTCTGGATAACAATACCTAACACCTTTTAGACCCATGCAACAGTTTTGATCCAGAATTAAAAATTTTCGGAAATAACAAAGTTGCGGTAAAAAAAAACAATTTTTCGGATATTTTGCTATCATGAAAACTGCAAATATGTAAAATATGTTTTACCGAGCTCGGTGGCTGGTTGGTATGCAACCTAGCCAGTAAAATCGGGAGGTCGTGGGTTCGAATCACGCCGTCTGTCATCGTAGGGGTTTCAGGTGGTTTCCCTACCTACTATAGGCAAATGCTGTGACAGTGCTTCCACCTACCCTTACCTTAGCCACCCTTTCCTTGTTCCCCGCCCCCTCCTCCCGGATGCTAGTGACCGCAGATGTCGAAGCGTCCCTAAACCCTCAAATTTAAAAAAAAATATTTTAATACTATTCAGCATTAAATTTAGCAGCTTTGCCATTCATAAACCTTATATCTAGCTCTTATAATAAACGAGATCCTCACGTCCGACAACGAATTTTAATCAGTCTGTTCATCTGATTTGATACATGAAAACAAGTAATAATTATTTTTTATCCCATCAAAAATGTGCTCTCATGCATTCCTCTTAATATCATAAAAGCTTTTATTAGTTGTTTGTCTTTATTTTTACTTCATATATAGCAGTTATTAATAAAATCTAAATTAATATTTCCACGTTTCAGCTTCAATTTTAACCAGCTTTGCGAATATTGCCTTCATAGAAAAAATTCATTTTTCACGGTACATCAGAATTATTAGGTTTATAAAAAGCAAAGCGGTTTAAAGTTTCAAATAAACATGAAAATTTAAATATGTAACCTCCAAACTAATCTTCGAATTTCCAACTTCGCACAATCTTAAATTTAATCTTCTTACCGAACCCTTTTCAATGATTTTCGATTTCACTATCGAATAAAACAGGGGTGGATAACTTATTTGGCGACACAATAGACTTTTTTTATTGGTAATCGTGATTTAGGGTTTCGTTTTGCTCATTCTTTTATAATAACGCTGCATAAAAATATTTCTTTTATTAACACCGAAGTTATTATTCGGGATGTTAAGTTTTAATTTATATTTAAATTCGTGTCACCTGTCAAGTTTCCAAAATTGGGTGAACACTGTGACAAGGCTAATCTAAAACGACCTTCTGAAGCATATCTTCGCTACGTTTATAACTTTGAAAGACATATTCTTTTTTGTCACATCTAAATTCAGTTTAGTATTTAAAATTTAACAAGTTTTGACACACAAAAGCTAAAATATTTTTAATATTGCTCTTTTACCTACCTCTAAAGCGTAAATCTAGTTTTTGATCATTATAATTATCTATCTATCTATCTGTCTATATAGGGTGTTTCATAATTGATTGCTGATCCTCAGGGGTGGTATTCCTTGGATGATTTTAAGAAAAAAAGTTCATAATAATATAGGTCCGCAACCGCCGTATTTTTGAGATACAGGGTGTTTAAAGTTGAAAAAAATATCGGTTTTTTCGTAATATCTTTGATACCGCTTTAGATATTTTTTTGAATTTTAGTAGGTACTAACTAGGCATAAAAACACATTTTTTTCAGAAAAAAAATGGTTCTATTTCTACCAATGGCGTCCGTACTAACATGTCCTTGAATATTTTTAATGAAAAAAATGATATGCCACTGTTTTTTTTTCAAAATAAAATGTCATTTTTATAATATTACTTTATCTCAATTAATCAAATATATGCATGGACAAAACAGTGGCATATAAAAATCGACGAAGAAAAATCTGTTTACGTTAATTTCACCAACAAAAGAATAAACTACCTACCAGTGTATATATAATAACATAATGCCTTGCAAAAAGACTGCTAAATATCTTGGCCTAAACTTAGACGTCAAGTTAAAATAGAAGGAACACGTCAAAAAGAAAACGGAACAGCTTAAGATAAAGTATAGAGATATGTATTGGCTGATAGGAAGAAATTCCCAGCTCTCTATCCAAAACAAACTGCTCCTATACAAACAGGTGCTCAAGCCTGTTTGGACATATGGCCTTCAATTATGGGGCTGTACCAAAAAAAGCAACTACAACTGTCTTTAAATATTCCAAAACCGCGTATTAAGAAGCATAGTAAATGCCCCTTGGTATGTTCGGAACAGCGACTTACACCGGGAACTCCAGGTAGAATCTGTCCAGGAAGAAATTAAAAAAGCTGCCAAAAGCCATGAGGAGAGGCTCCACAGACATTCCAACATTGAAGTGCTCCAACTTCTCGATAATCAACAACTAGTGCGTAGGCTCAAACGGATTAAATGCGCTACCTTTTTAACCAACCCTGGATGTCATCTAGTGCTCTTTGTAGCTTTTCGGACACATACGCAGGTACTTCACTTGTTGCCAAAATAGCCGTGTCATCGGCAAACGTAGCCGTGATAGTATTTGACGTAGTTGGAATGTCTGCGGTGTATATAAGGTATAATATCGGTCCCAGTACACTACCCTGTGGAACCCCTGATTGTATAGGGTACAGCTGTGTTGTTTCCCCTTGGTATTTTATCGTAAAGTGCCTATTTGTTAGGTATGACTGTAGGACCTGATAATAGGTTTCTGGTAATTTTGCTTTTACCTTGTGCAGTAAACCTTGATGCCACACTTTGTCAAACGCCTGGGTGATATCCAAAAACGCAGCTCAGCAGTATATGTTCTTCTCAAAAGTTTTATTAAGAATTTCTACTACTGCTGTTGTCTGAAACGAAACTGGGGCTCTGGTATGATATTGAGTACGTAAAGTTGTGGTTTTAGTCTTTTAAGGAATAGTTTCTCAAACAGTTTTGAAAGCACAGGCAGCAAACTTATAGGTTTGTATGACGCAGGTTCTTCAGCTGGTTTTCACGGTTTCTGGATAAGTATTATCTGAGCTACTTTTCATTGGGTTTGGAAATGTCCTATTCTTAGCATAGCATTGTACTATATGTAAGTGAGCACGGTTAGTACTTTATCTGGGAGTTGTTTAATTATGGCCCCTGTCATAAGAGCATACCCTGCAACCTTCTTTGGATGAAGATTTCTCTTAATTACGGCTTTTACTCCTTGCATTTTTATTGCTTGTATGGGACGCGACATATAGGGGTGTACTTAGTAAAGATACAATGTTTTCTTCCTCTTTTTGGGTGTTTTCAGAGGTATAATGTTGAAATACTTTTGCTAGGTTTACTTTTTCCTTCTCTTGGGGATATCTGGTGCTCATCCACGTTCTTCTCAACTTCCTCTTTTCCATTATTGCTTCTTTTACTGCTGTGGAACAATTTTGCTGTTGGATCTTGGTATTAATTTTAGGGGTTGCGTCCCACGACGATTGCTGTATTGTTCTTGTTAGATTTTCTCCTGCTTGATTTGTTGTTTTTAGCGCAACGTTCATACTTATTCTTCCGTTAATCGGTTCTTTAAATAGACCCCAGTTTGTTCTCCTGTTGGTTAAATGTATTGGCTGTTGTTTACTTATTATCTTTGAGTTTAGCGTCACCATAATGGAAAAATGGTCCGACGACAAATCAAGATTTTGTTCCACATGTAAGTGACTTATTGGTATACTTTTAAGAACATTTTTTTAAGTACATTTGGTACTTTGTTCCTATCACTAGGCCAGTAGGTAGGTTTTGCCGGTAGATAGAACATTTATATTATTTTCAATAATACATCTTTCAAGCTCTCCTTTGGGTGTTATTAGTCGTGATCCCCATCTAAAGTGCTATGCGTTATAGTCGCCACCTACTAGAAATGTATTGCCTAAAGTGAAAAAAAAAATTATTAATGAAATCTAAATGTTTTAGATTAAGATCACTGCAACTAATTTTGTAAGTTAAGAAAATCTAAAAACTAATTTTTCCTTTTATACTCCAAGTCTTTTATTTGTTTGGTAAGCATAAAGTATGTTGAATATTTAAAAGAAAATTCAATATGATTATTAATTTTCAATTTTGTTTTTTCTAAAGATTTTCTTTAACGTCTCACTACTAACGTAACGTAAGCAGAATATTACATTAAATAAACATGCAGCGCATAATACCGCTAAGAATAAGGTACAAGGTATGAAGACCAGCTTATGTAGAGGGATGAAAGTTTATTACAACTATAATCTGCAAGTCGACATGATATCGTATTCTCTTTGCACCATAATTTACGAGAAAACTTTATATTATTCATACCTTAAACAACAATAAACAAACTTGGTCGGAACTTACCTGCACATCTGGTGTATTACGCTGTGATGTGCGTTGCTTATTTTTCGCCCTTTCTCCTTGGATAAAATTATTAGAGTTTCGTCAACTTGGTACAACTTTTAATTATTTTAATATACAGAATGACAATAATCTTACCATATTACATGGGTAACATTGTTGTTATAATACAGAGTCGGCTAAATTAGTAAAGTTGCACAGAATTATTAAGGATATGTAAAAGCCTTTAAAAAATGTACGAGTGTTACCAAACTTTTAAAAAAATTAAACCAGACTTCGCAGCAAGCACAGATATTAATTAAAAGCTTTTTGATTTTTTAAGTTCTGTTTATTTTTATAGTTCTTAGAATACTTCTTCGCCTTGTACATCATCCTAGAGTGCAGTCATCAAATAACAAAGTACATGCATTTGGCATAAATTAAAGCTACAAACGAAATGGTGAAGTTTGTTTTGCCCTACCAGCAGTATGTTTTTATGAACTAAGTGCAGTACATATCAAAGACATTTGAGAAACGGTGGCTTCCCTAACGTAGTTATATTTACTTTGTTAAGTGTAGTAATTAGTTGATACATTATTTATTCTGTATGTGCTTTGCCGTCTGTATCTCAGTAATACTTTTTTCGGCTGTTTATTAACTTTAAACTATATTTAATTTGTTTTTTGCAATCATTCATCTGTTTATTTTATTTCATATCAGGTTTTGCCGTTGATGTTTTATGATTGTCGATTACCTATATGCGAGGAAGTAAATATTTGGTCGATTTATGTTATACAGGGTAAATCATTTATCATGAAGTTGATGTATTTGATTGGTGCATAAGTTCGTGGCGTTTTTGGTTTTCAATGAAAAAATGCTTTCAAAAGAAAATTGATATTTTAACGCTAGTGTGGTTTTATCGAATACGTCTTAAACTTTCCAATATGTAGAGAATTTCTGTTAAGACGAAGATTGAGGGAACAAGAAGTAGAGGAAGATCAAGAACAAAATAGGAAAACTAAGTGAGACATATACCAGAAGAAAAAGGAGTCAGCTGGAGAGACACAGTTAGCCAATGATAGACAAGATAGAGAAACATAACATAACAGCACTAGGACACCTCGACACCAAAAGGTACAAGAGGAACCGATTAAGAAGAATATATAATTATTATTTCTTTAAAACAAAATGCATGAAAGTAGCTTAAAGTACCATAAAATTTGTGCGACACGATGCATTCTTCTGCTCACAATTATGTACATTAAAACCGAAGCGCAGGATTAATTTTCGACCAATTTAAGTAGGTACGCCCAATATTATTTGTGGATAATGAAAACATATTACTAGTATGTACTAGTAAAATTTTTTTGACAGTAAGGTAAGTTCTTGTAACCTGGGCACTTTATTAAAACAATTACGTACAGGGTGGCCAAATTTCGAAGTTTTCATAGTGAATCTCGGTAACTATTTATGAGGTATCGAAAAACCGACCCCGCTCACCCGATCTCTTTTTTTTTAAGAAAAAGGTAATTGTGAAAATTAACTAAGGTGTGTTAGGGTAATACCGCCCGGTCTGAAATATCGCCTATGTTTGAATTTCCCGCTTTGCAACATTTATTTTATTAGCCAAGGGTCGTGTCTGTGATTATTGAAGAATATAGTTTTTGTTTGCAGCTAATATTTTTATTTTTAATCTCTGACCACATTTTTTAAAAATATCCAGAATAATGTCTTAGGTGGGCGGTAGTGATGGGCAATTCGCGAGTGAGTGACTCAAACTGAGTGACTCACTTGCGCGTTTCATCGGAGTGGATCGTCACTGAACAAGTGAGCCACTCACCCACTCTTTTACCGGCCAAACGCGAGATTCGCTTGCGCCCGTTTAAAATGCATGGTTTTCACGCGACATCGTGCCTTATCGACCACTCACAGAGTGGAGAGTGGACCGCTGACTGACTGACTGATATCACGAAAAATGAACTGAGCCGAAGGCTCAGTTCTGCCGTTATAGGGATTTATGAAATCCCTCTTCGGCTATGGTTGTTTGAATATGATAGCTGATTGTGATTTTGCAAGACAGAACGGTCGCGGCAGGGCGGGAAGGCCGCAAAGCTTTGCGCTTCCTGTAACAGAAAACAGATATTGTTGGTATTAGTTGTTTGGTAGTATCGGTTGTATCGGTTTCGGAGGTTAGGTAGGTGTTAGTCTAGGTATATTTGGGGGGTGTTTGCGAGAACGTCGCGGTATTGTTGGGGAAGGTTTGGGGTTTGGGCCAGAATGCGGGCCGGGGGGTGGCGAAGTTTTCGTGCGGGTCTCCTGTACAGGGGGGGTGCTGGGGTTCTCAGGTAGAGTGTCATGTTGGGAAGGTTGGAGTTAATGATTCTGGTGGCGTACTTGCCTTGAAGGGTTTTTAGTCTTTCGACGATAGGGGTGACCCCAGCCAGGTGGTGTACCTCGTTAGAGGGATGGAAACGGTCTAGGCGGATGAGTTTGCGAAGGGTGGCTCTTTCGAAGGTGGTAAGCCTGTGCAGGTGTCGGTCGGTGGTGACGGAAAGGGGGAGACAGCGGTATTCGATTACGGGGCGGACGTCTGATAGGTGTGGAGAAGTGTTCGGCGGTCGCAGCCTGTGAGTCTGCCTCGGATGTGGGAGAGAAGTCGAGATCGGTTTCTGACGTTTGTGAGGGTTTTGGATATCTCCTTTTCCCAGGAGAGGGAGAAGGCGAAGATGATGCCTAGGTATGTGATGTGTTTTAGGAGTATGAGGGGGGAGCCCCACAGATGAAGTCTGACGAGGGTATTTGAGACGCTGATTTTGTTGTGGCAGGGGTGTCTGAATAGAATTGCCTGTGTTTTTGCCGGATTGGGCTTTATCAGCCACTATCTCATCCAGCGGACCGCTGACAAGATTTTCTCAGCTTTATACCACTCACCTACCTATCTATAATAGGTAAAGTCGAAATTCGCCTGCGCTCGTTTAAATTGTATGGGCTGCAAGCAACATCGTGCCTTAATAACATCACTCCCCCCACCAGTTCTCAGTCCATTCCGTACGCGATTTGCGATTCAGGAGTGGTGCAGCGTACAATAATCCGAACCATTCTGAACAAGTCACTCTTTTGAGCAGGGCCGTGTTTAGGGGGGGGCGAAGGGGGCGCTCGCCCCGGGCGCCGAAATCAGGGGGCGCCAAAATCGCCATTGACGTCTTATTTTTTTTGGAGTTATCTACGTTACGCAGTACCAGCGCGAAATTATTTTGTGTCCTAGGCAAAGTTTATTGGCGCGTCCCTTCTTCCTTAAGTCCTTTTATCTAAATTGTAGAGTGTTATTAACAAGTAAATAACGTACGGCGTATGAGGTATAGACAGCTGACGTAGCGTGATAATGAACCCAAGAGCGCGTCAAGTAATAGTGATAGTGTAAGTAAGCACATTAAACTAATAACTGTGTAGTGAATTAAATTTTAAAATATAATCGTATAAATAAAGTTAAATAAAATAAAATATTATCCATGGAGAAATTTTTTAAAGCGAGTGGTAGTAGTTATAAAAGAAAAAGAGACAAGGAAGAGAAAAACAAAGAAGAAGGCGGAATATCCAGAACGTACAAACTAGTAATCAGATCACCAGATCAAGCAAAAACCAAAGGTTCAACGGAAGAAAAACAAATGGAGGCATTAGTAAAAGTAATTAACCAATTGGTGGAAGAAGTTAAAAAGATAAGGGAAGAACAAAAAGCATTTAGGGAAGAATTTAGTGCAACAAAAAAAGAAAACGAAGAGCTTAGAAAAAAGATGCTTAGCTTAGAAAACAGAATAGAAGAACCAGAAAAAAAAAAAGAAATATAAAATTGTGATAAAGGGGGCAAAATTTGATGAAAGTAACGGTACAGCAGGTATCGAAGAATTTCTAGATCAAAATTTAGGAGTCAAAGTAAATATCAAACAGATGTATGTGGTGGGTCGAAAATATGGCAAAAGTATGACAATAGCAATGACAAGTAAATAGGAGTAAAATAAAATAAAGATGATGCAGTATAAGAGCAAATTAAAAGGTCAAAACGTTTACATAAACAATGACCTAACAGTAAAAGAAAGATAAATACAAAGAAAAATCAGAGAAGAGGCAGAAAAAGAAAAAAAAGGGCAAAAAAGTCAGAGTAGCTTATCAAAAACTCATTGTAGATAATAACATCTGGCTATGGAATAAAGAGAAAGAGGAGCTACAGCAAAAAGCAGACCCAAAAAACTAAGGACGGAAAACAAGTTACGGAAAAAATGGCACGATCACTACACGAAAACGGACATGAATAAGGAAAAACAGATAGCAATCAAAGCATGAGATACTAAAAATGAAAAAAATAGAGATAAGAAAGACAAAATGAGAATAGGTACTTGGAATACCAGAAGCATAAAAAGAAAAGAAGAAGAAGCGATCATGGAAAAAAGTCAGCACAACACAACTCAACAGTCCTACAAACAGTAGAAAGACTCACGACTAAAAAAAATAATGTTCCTTAAGTTAAATGTTTAACTATTGAAGTATTTATTTATTTATTATTAAAAATATTACATGTGCATATTATGTTATTTTTTACCAAATTGTATGTTCCTTAAGTTAAATGTTACCTAATTATTTATTTATTATTAAAAATATGATATGTGCATACATATGTGTGTTTTATAAAGTGTTTTTTAAAACGAGCCCCATTTTCCAAGCCCGAACAAAGTAGGCCCGGAGAAACTTTTTTTTTTTTTTTTAGAAATGGGGCGCAATTTTTCGTTCTTGCCCCGGGCGCCAAAACACCTAGACACGGCCCTGCTTTTGAGTCACTCTTTTGAGCCACTCAGTTTAGCGAACTGATTCAAAAGAGTCAACTCACCAAAAAGAGTGATTCTGCCCATCTCTAGTGGGCGGTATTACCCTAACGCACTATATATCATGTGGGGTCGATTTATTCATTTTCCTTACATTATAGCAAAAACTAGGTAATTTTTCATATTTTATTGTTTTCTAGTAGTAGGCTTATGTCATTAAGAATATACCTGGTAAAACAAAATGTCATTCTGTTGTTTTAATTTAACGATGATTTGACAGAAATAATCACGTTTAATTGTTGATTGTTTTTATTTTTGTTCCTTAAAAACACAAAATGGCTTACGAATATTACGAAAAGTATGATATGTTGGAATGTTCTATTCAAAGTAATAATAATTCTGAAGCTGCAAGTGAAACTTATTTTAATCTATACCCAAAAGAAGGCAGTCTAATAAATATATTTTTGGAAGGTTAAAACAAAAACTCATTTGGGGACACTGAAAAGACAATTTATATAAAAATAGTACTTAATAATAAAATGAATCAACTAAGAGAAAACTTTTATTTAATTAAAATAAGTTTCACTTGCAGCTTCAGAATAATTATTATTTCTTTGAATAGAACACTCCAACATATCATCCTTTTCGTAATATTCGCAAGCCATTTCGTGTTTTTAAGGTACAATATTAAAATAATCAACAATTAAACGTGATTGTTTCTATCAAATTATCGTTGAAAGAACATAATGATAATTTGTTTTACAAGGTATATTCTTAATGACAAGCCTACTATTAGAAAAAAATAAAATATGAAAAATTACCTAATTTTTGCTATAATGTAAGGAAAATGAATTAATCGACTCCACATAATATAAATCATTGGAATAGGGAAAAAAGCCTCTTTCTCGTGATGCCATAGCCAACTATGGGTTCTATTTTAAAAAATACAACTTTATGTCACAACCCGAATTTCGATATTTTTTTTTTTTGAAAATCTGTCTACGTCACTGCATTCTTATCAAAAAAGTGCCTATAGAACGTCAATTTTTTTTTTCTTCATTTTCATAAACAAGTGAGATATACCTAGTCATAAAACGAAAAGTCGAAAAATCGAGTTATCGCCGATAACTCGAAAACAAAAGACGATAACTAATTTTAGTTTTCACCATTAACTTTTTCTCGAAAAAAGGTATTGAGGAAGCGGGGTCGGTTTTTCGATACCTCTTATAGTTACCCAGATTGCCTATGAAAACATCGAAATTTGCCCACCCTGTACAAAATGCTATGCGTAATTATGTGTTGTAAAATACAAACGCACAGTAAGACTGCTTTGGGTCAATGCTAATGATGATTTTACGATTCTTACTACTGCTCCAAATACAACATAATTCATTTTGTTTAAGTCAATAAAAAACTTGATCTAGTTTCGTCGTCCCATTTCAACCTTGATTAAAATATACTGGAGAAAAAGTGGACACTGTTAGTGTCTCATAATAAGATTCGTTTTTTAAGTAATTATTATTTTAACGAGATAAATCAAGACATTTCGCCTACTTCTCTTATGTTTTGCATATCGGCAACATAAATTCTTTAACCTTGTTCCAGATTCCTAGCGAGCCGTAATTGCATATTGGTTGTTTGTATTACTAAGCCAGTCATAGACCTATTTTATTAAAGGTCAATGGTAGAATAACAACTCATGTAGCATACAGTACATGTGTTTATGTAAATATATGTACAGGGAGGACCAATTATTTCGATACACTACATAGGTCTCGCTTAAAATAAGAGATATAGATTCGATTAACTTAACGATAAGTTTCATGTAACTTGTAGCAAAATTTAGAAGTTTTGTAAAAAAGGCATAGTAGGCTTGATGTGAACAAATAATAAAATGTTAAGATGTTTTATAACATTTCGTATCTCTCTTAATTAAAACAATAATAGTCCTATTTGTAATTAACTGTGATGATGAAGAAAAAACATCTAGGTGTAGAGGAAAGTCCCCTAAGATGGGGTACTTTTTGTAATGTGTTGAAAAAAATAATAAACAATTTGATTTGTAGTAAAAATATTTAGAATAATAGATTTAATGATATTTCAAGAAATTAATTTCAATAGCAGATTATATTTGTGATGACAGAATGTTTATTAAAAAATAGAGAGGTTATAAATATATATAAAAGTCCAGGCTGACTCTGTGACTCTGTAACGCATGAAAATAGCTACAAAATAAATTTGTCAGTTTTGACGTCTATCAGGGTTTGAGGTTATGTTATTATAAAAGGTTATGTTAATATAAAAAGTAATAGTTTAAATTTAAGATATACAATATATCCGTCCTAGGACGGGCTACGTGCTAGTGAATCCAGTGGCGGATTACCGCACAGGCGCATGAGGCGCGCGCCTCGGGCCTCGGCAAAAAGGGGGCCTCAGAATCGTTGGGTTCGTCATCCTCAAAAATAAAAATTAAATTTTTATTGTCTATTAATATGAGAATTATAAAATAATAATTGTAGGCAAATTGTAATATCTTCTAAAACCTATTTTCATAGTGGGTATTGTGTACCTAATAGCCATTGATGCCAATTTAAAAAAAAAACATGTTACATTAAACAAAAATGATAGCTAATTTGGTTCCAAATCGCCAAAACTTGCAACCCTGCTTGCATCTGATTACAGTGCACTGCAAGCCGATGTACTGTACAGGGTGGTCCAAATTCGATAGGATTACATGGGCATCTCGCTTAATAGTCAAGATAGAGAAACGGTTAATGACCAAAAATGTGCAGTTTTTTTGGGACAAACTCAGAATTGTTGTAAAATATATTCTATCTTTTCCGATTTTCCTTTGTTTTCACAACCTGCTTTTTGTTTCTCATCTTTAAAAAATTTTAAAAACCTTTGTAACTTGCGTATTATTGAAAAAAAAATACATCAACCCTAATATATTTGGAAAGGGAAAAAATAAAGAATTTAAATAGGTCATAGCCAACTATAGCTTCCATTTAAAAAAAGGTGAGTTTGTGTCATACCTTTTTAACGGCGAGCGTAAAATGTTTTTTTTAGTACCTACTATCAAAATCTACATAAAAATATCTAAAAATAATCTGTATAAACTTTTTCGATATTTAAAACAATAAGGGAGAATATTATTTATTATATATTATAAATATAACAAAAAAACAGTTTTTCATTAATAATTCAAAAACCGGAAATGATAGAATATTTTTGAAAACAGTTCTGAGTTTGTTTTAAAAAAACTGCACATTTTTAGTAATTTAACCGTTTCTCTATCTTGACTATTAAGCGAGATACCCATTGTAGTCCCATCGAATTTGGACCACCTGTACTGTATGATGCAGAATTTCACTGTGATTTTTTTACCTGAGATGGGATTTTTCTTTAATGTGAATGTGATTTTTTTTTCTGGTACCTGAGAATATTTTTTTGTTTCCGTATTTGATTTTTGTGTTTATGTTTTTGTTGGTTCTAAAAATAAAAAACGTTATGATTTTTCTGCATTGTTCATTTTAGTGAACCATCTTAATAGGGGGCCTCCAGATCAGGTTGCGTCTGGGGCCCCACAAAATCAAGATCCGCCACTGAGTGAATCCCATATTAGGCAAAGCTCAGGCCTAATATGGGATAGACAAATTCTATTGTGGTAGCAAAAGAAACTAGTAGCAAAATCAGTAAAATAGAAACTTTATTTTCTTTAAACATTATAAACATCTAAAAAAATAAGTACCTACTTGGGTGCATGCCAAAAGTACCGAAAATAAATACATTTATCGTTCACATTTTAATTACAAGCTAACATGGGATACCCCAAATAAAGCATTTTGTCTATACCCCATATTAGGACAATATGATAGCGTTTTAACAAACTATTTGAGTCTTTGTAAATAAAAAATTACACGGGAAATTAATAAGTGTTATGCTTAAAATGGACCATTGGGCCGTGTTTGATGCAAAAATAAACTTGATAACTTACCGTTAGAATATTTAATAACAATTTCTGTAAAATCGCCAAAAATATTCAACAGCGCGGCAATAATTGATGGATAGGTTTCTTGATAGTGAAGTTATCTATCAAATTCAAACTACGTCAGAAAACTTCATAACGTATGTACATTGTTTAATAATATTGACCACATATAAAAAGTTTAAGCAAGCGCAGAAATAGAGGTACACCATACTGAGAGCTATCCTCATTCCTCTAACATTAACTTCAGATCGAATGGATACCAAAGACATTTTATATAAACAAGCAAAAGAGAAAGTAATAACTTAACAATTACTTAGACTTAGTTTTGTAATGAAAAAGTATTTTTTTAAACATTTAAAATAGAATAAAAGCAATGGAAATAATGTTTTGGATTGGATTTTTATGGTCAATAAACGATAATGTATACTGACAAAATTATAAGTAACCGAGATAACAAATATAAGTGAAGTTTCTCTATAGTTAGCATACATATTTTTATACGCATTAAAATGCAAAATATTTAATATCTCAAAGTAACATAAAAGTGACTTGGGCCACTATCAAAATAAAGTAATAAACGGCTCATATATACATACCTACCTACTAAAAAATCTGAATTGTTAAGATTTATATTGAACCCTTTGGAAAGTGATCATAAATTTACAAATTGTATAATTTGTTAATTCGACAAAATAATATTGTGATAATTTTTTATCGGAATAAATATATATTGACTCGATAAGTTTATACAAAATAATTAATTAATTATTTATTTTGTTTGAGCAGGCCGCGTGTCGATATTAAATTATTACTAATTATGTAATCTCATTACAATTATGATAATATACACGGAATTTATTGCAGACACGAGACGTATCAAGTTTTTAAAACGTGTAAAGAGTTATATGCTTATCAGAGGTCATTTTGCTAATTTAAAATCATATTATTTTCAGCAAAATTTTTGTTGATAAAGCTATTCTTAAAACTCGATTAAAATCAATTTTTTTTAGGTTAATATCATTTAAAAATGGAGCAATTTGGAGCAGTTGAAAGGTTGAAACAAAGAATGCCAAAATTGTTTAGGATGTGTCGCGTTGCAGGTTTGTCGCTTCAAAACCTTGTTAGGTGAGTTTTCTTCTTTTTTAAATAGTAGTTGCATCAGATCAGACCATTTGTTAAGGTCGTGGCGTCAGTTTTTGGGGCTTAAAGCGAATCATGATTCACTACTTTCCAAAGCGCAGGGTTATAAGATTAAGTAAAAAATTTTGCGTTTTCAACCAATCACTAATCTTAAATCTTCTAGAGACTACCAATAAGAGCATTATTACACGGTAATAATTTTACATTACCCTGTCAGATGTTGATCCTCCTGTCAAATTTGCGTTTTCGACCAACAACAAACTCAGATTTCCTAGAAACGACTAATAAACATAATCATACACTGATAATATCCTTTTCTCAATTAAGAGATTTTCATGCGGTTATTGGTCGTTTCTAAGAAATCTGAGTTTGTGATTGGTCGAAAATATAAATTTGGAGAGCGAATTAAATATTTTGGTCTTGATACTTTTTTGACGAGTTTCGGCGACCAGTAGCGTTACTTTAATATAGATTAAACCGCAACCCTGACGCACCACTCTGACAGTACTCGTAAAATTTGATATAACATACATTTATTTTGACAGGTAGGTTAGGTGAAGGATATTTTCTGACAAAATATAACTCGTGCATTGCAAGTAATCTATAATTTTTGACAAATCTTCACTCATGCAAGTTAAATCAGAAAAAATTATTCGTGCACTTCGTGCACTCGTGTTATTTTCAACTCTACTTGCATTCGGGCATATTTACCAAAAATTATCGATAATTTTCAATGCACATGTTATATTACGACTGAAAAATTAAAGTCCTTTTAAACCCATTTAACAATTGTTTCTAGGCTAGGCCGCAAATTTTTAATCCACCCTCGTACGCAAATTTGACCCAAGTTAACTGGCTAGCCCTTAAGATAAAAGAGATTCCCACTTAAGTCTCGTCTTGTGGACACCCTGTATAATATAGCTTACAGAGTTTTACAAAAAGCGTTGTGTTTATCATTAATTTTCTTTTTGTTTTGCGTGACGTAATATTTTATTTTGATTGTTATACAGTCTTTTTATTGAATCTAATACGTGTTGACGACAATCAGAATAGACTTGGCAATTAAAATATGTTATTGTATCCTCTCTCTAATTGAAACGCAGCTCCGAATGTCGTCATTTGGGCACATAAAAAGCTTTTCGCGTTCGGTTGGAGTATTTTTATTTTGTCGAGAAGATACAGAACTATTATCACTGTTAAAATCCAATTAAATCTAACGATGAAAGTGACGTTGCGCGCCAATAAAAACATCCCTCTATTGTTACAGCCAAAATCGATATTAGAGCTTTTAATTCTCGGGAACAAATAATTATCGCGCAATCTTTTTATACCACGAGCCACCAAAACTTTATACACAACTCAACTTAAAGCTAAACCGCACTTTAAGGCATGTAATTAAAGTTGAAACATAATCCTTACCGCTGCGAAGAACACAAGCAGAAAAATTATCAAAGATACTCCTGGGGCATTGCAATACTTTACTTATAAAGTTTGGCGTAATTTAAGTGTTTCTGACAGATTGTGGGAGAAATAACGAACGAAAAACGCAATAATTCGTTTGATCATGTTTCTTGATTTCGCACGAAAAAAAAAAACTTTTAACGCAGTGAGCTAAATATACCGTTGTATTTAATATAAATTTTAATATAAATTCTTAAGCTTGACAATAGGGATTGTAATACCGGTAAACCGGTTTACCGGTTTACCGGTAAATCGCAAAAAAGGCTCTTCAAATTTTACCGGTAATTTTCCAATTTTTTACCGGTAATTCCGGTAATTTTACAATATTTTTCCAATAATGATAAAAATCTAAATCAAATAATCAAAAAAGAATATTGACTTATTTTCAGGGAGAAAAAATAAGGGGAAAATAGATACAAATGGAATATGATTGTTTAGTCACTTCTCTGTCAAATATCTCGCACGGTAATTTATAAATAAATATCTGACTATCGTCTTCTTATGGCAATCTAAGTCTACAAAACATTTTTCTTTTGGCGTTTTTGTGTATTCGCAACAATAACCGAGATAATTAAGTTTAAAAATTTTGATCGATTTCGGTTTTTCCGTTAAATCACGCAAGCCATGGAATTTTTAAACAAAACAAGATCTGGTTTAAAATACACTCTTAAATAGCTAACTTTTGTCCCATTTAACCAAGCTTGTATATTCATTATTTACGGAGATAGCAATAGTGTCCCATGGAAAAGAACACCCTGTGTACTCTTATTTTATATTGAATTATATTATTATTATTACATAAAAAAATTTACGTTGATGGCTCTTAACTGATATATTGTATGAAACTTATTGTGATAGTTTAGGCTTCAACTATCCCAATCAGTTATATGCTAAATAAATATATATTTTTTTAATATGGTTTTCGGAGTTTATCCGCGTAATATTTAAATTGGCTCGACGTTTCGGCAAGCTGTCCCTATAGGGATACGCGGATAAACTCCGAAAATTATATTAAAAATGTTAGTAACCGCGAAAATCTAAAAAAAAAAACAATTATATCTATATCCAATATATGTACATATAATATTATGATTTACCGGTAAATTACCGGTAAACCGGTTTTGGTTGAAAATTTTACCGAATTACCGGTAATTCAAAAAGTCGGTAAATTTACAATCCCTACTTGACAACGTTTCATAAATGGACCTTGATCTGTGCCGAAAAGTAATTTCAGTTCGAATTGGTTTTCGCACTTTATTTTAGGTTGTCTACGTTCGTTTCTCAATATTTTACAGGCATATAATGCGACTTATTTACGTCGCTGAGAAATATTTAGGAAATTTACGGGAACGGTGTAATAATTTTATAGCTCGCGACGCTAAGACGCTGTTTTAGTCGTAATATAAAAGTCACAAAATTGCCGATGTTGATATGTTATTATAGAAGTTAAAAGTGAGAAATATTATTGTACATTAAGCTTAACACAAAAATAAAACCTACTTTCTAATAGGATGATATACAGTGTGTCCAAAAGGTATGGAATATGCTATATATCTCAGTAAATATCCACTTTAGGGATAAATGTTTTAAATAAAAGTTGTTTGGTACTTAGTTTTCCACCATAAGACAAAATTAAATTATTTTTTATTTTTAATAACAAAAGCGCAATAAAAAGCAATTGAATTTTTTTAATGACAGGGTACAACTATATTATACTCATTTGATAGAGAATTTTTTTCTCTTTTCAATGATGCAAAACTTTAGTAACCTTACTTAAGCAACTTTTTGAGAAAAACGCTAAAATTATTTTAATTGATTAGTATTTACTTCTAACAAAAACATCATAAGAACTAAAATTTTTTAACGAAATTTACAATAAGTGTTCAAATTGTGAACCATTTACAGCTTGGCAATGATAAACTCGGTTTTTAAAGCCGTTTATAACATTCCCAACCATTCTCCGGCCTCTTAGTATAAACTTAATTTTTAAGGTGACACCATCTTTGAGCAGAGAAAAAAATCTCTATCAAATGAGTATAATATAGGGGTACCTTGCCATTTAAAAAAAATCAATTGTTTTTCATTGCGCTTTTGTTATTCACAAAAAAATTTAAGTTTTGTCTTATGGTGGAAAACTAAGTACCAAATAACTTTTATCCAAAACATTTTTCCTTAAAGTGGATATTTACTGAGATACATAGCATATTCCATACCTTTTGGACACACTGTATATTAAAATAATCTAGAGAAGATCCGAGAATTTCAAAACTGCTATAAATTTTCCTAAAAAAACATTTCTTTTTAGAACTAAACTAAGTGTGTTTGCTTAGTTAAACTTATGAAGAAAAACTCTTTGTTGGATCGTCGCTTTTATGAAGGTATACGAATAGAACTCGGTATATTCAATTTGGATGAAGAATAAATAAAATACTAAGGAAAATGGATGGAACATCTATTGCAAATCGACGACATCAGAACACCTAAAAATCTTCTTCTTCTTCTTCTTCTTAATCGGTTCCTCTTGTACCTTTCGGTGTCGAGGTAAGCTTATCCATTTCTGTATTAGATTACTCAACTCCTGCCTATCGTTAGCTATTCGTGGCACATCTCTCCAGCTGACTTCGTTTTCTTCTAGTCTCTGCCTCACTTCTTTTTTCCATTATATTCTTGGACTTCCCCTGTTTCTTTTTTCCTCCATCTTCATTTTTCATCCTAATTTCGCATATCTACTTTAAAACTTGCTGTTCATGATGACGAAGGAGTGTGTTTAAACTGGTGCACAGTTTTAAAGTAGTGTTGTTCCTAGCATTATCCGAAGTCAAAAAGTTTTTTACAAAAATCAGTGTCGAGGATTAATTAATCTTAAAAATATATTTTCCAGATAAACAAATTAGGCTACATCTCATTTATTTATTTTTTAAATTCTTCCAGCAAGACGTTGAATTAAAAGTAAACTTTATTGTACATCGCAAGACGATTAAAGAACAGTTATAAATAAGAAGTACCGTTAGCACGTTAGCAGTCTAATCCACAGTACACCTTTAACTGTCACTCTGTATTGGAAGAAACGGTGTAAGGGACAAATGATTATAAACAAAATAAACCAGAGGATACTTTAAAAGGAAAGTAGAAGAAAGTAGAATTGATGGAGCTGCAATAACGACGCTTAAGTCAAAGAAAATGTCCAAAAAGCAAATATAAAAACGTAACATACAGTAATTATTCGTCCGACAAGGTTCTCTGTGTTTACGAAACATAGATTCTCAGTAATGATCTGGAGATTACACTGAAAGTATGGGAAAGGAGGATACTCAGGAGAAAATATGAAAACATAAAAGAAGAAGAACAAATGAGAAAGTGATGGAAGTGTATGGCAACAAAAGTAATAGCTATTGCAAGAATACAAAGCTTATAATGGCTAAGACATATCAACACATTACAAGAAGAAACAAAAATAAAGATTTTACTAAAAAGCAAAGTAGGCACGAAGCAACAAGAGATCGACAGCAGAAGAAATGGATGGAGGCAGTAACAGAAGATGTTATGTAGCTCTAGGTTTGAGAATAGAAGACGTTTTTAAAGTACGAAGAAGTAAACAAGAATTAAAGCCTTGAGTCTAAAGGATCTGTATCTGTTTTTTTTTCTATGTATTTGTTTTTCCGTCAATTATATTTTTAGCGTATGTTGCAGTAACCAGTAAATACCTGTATATTACTTTTTTTTACTGAAACATTATACAGGGTGAGTCATTAGTGGCGGATCGGTCGATTGTGGCTAAACGGTTTGAGATAAAAAGTTGATTCAAACGGTATTTCTTACAGTTTTTTCTTCCGAACACGAAAAAAATATTTTTAAATATACAGGGTGAGTCACCTCTCTGGAACCAATAGCAACTTTTATATTTCAAATACAACACCCCATTTTTTATTTCATATTCTTGACCGCCTTCATTTTAGCTTTACATCGATATAAAATAGTACAGGTTTTTATGCGGCCTTGTCACTAAAAAAAAATAATTTTCAAAATTTTTCAAGGTTTCAAGTCTTTATTAAAAATATTCTCCTGAAGTCATTTTTCGAAGCACAGAGTTTTAATTTGGTAAGGATATGCAGGAAACATTGCTCTATTAGCTCGATACGAAAAAGTTTGAATCACGCATACAGGGTGTTCATAAATAGGTGGCAACTTTCCTGATTTTCAAAAGCCCGTAACTCAATTTTTTCAAATGCAAACCCCTGTATTTTGTTATGTCATCGAATTCGTCTTTAAGAGAGCTTCATTTTTTGTTAAGTATGTCCTATACCCAAAACTCGTACTTTTCGAGATATTCGACTTTTTTTTTCTAATCGTTATTAAAGCAAATAGGATGCCGTGGAAATCGAAATAGCTGACTATTCACTTCACTAACGTCAAGAACTTGTCATTTATTTCTTGAATTATGGCATTTCCACAATTAAATTCACTTTACAAGAGCAAATTGACATGGTTTATT